>VRLP01004578.1:0-47069 GCA_009660295.1 Lophius piscatorius
TTTTTTACATGTAACTCAGTGGCTGTGATGTCTTCTTGATATGTAACTTGATGTCTTTAATGTCTTTATGAGATGCAACTTGATGTCTCTGGTGTCTTTTTGACATCTAACTTGATGGCTTTGATGTTTTACAGACAAATAACTTGATGTCCTTGACGTCTTTCTGACATGTTACTTGATGTTTCTGGTGTCTTTTGGATATGTAACTTGAAGGCTTTCATGTTTTTTTGTGTGTAAATTGATGTCTTTTTTACATGTAACTCAGTGGCTGTGATGTCTTTTTGACATGTAACTTGATGGCTTTGATGTTTTACAGACAAATAACTTGATGTCTTTGACGTCTTTCTGACATGTTACTTGATGTTTCTGGTGTCTTTTGGATATGTAACTTGATGACTTTGATGACTTTTCACCATGTAACTTGTTGGCTGTGATGTCTTTTTGATATCTAACTTGTAATTGGTAGAAAAACTATAAAGATGTGAGACACACACACACTAACACACACATAAAAATGTTCCGAAAGAAAAGCCAGTTTACAAAGAAGAAGTTAACTGAATGTGGGACACAAAAATGATGTCGTTTTCGTTTATCACAATTTTCCTTTTCTGTTTATTGCACAATATTTCAACGTGTACTTTTGTAATTTTGCGTTGGGGTGAATCTGAGGTTGAGAAAAGTAAGAATGACCATGTGATGTCATCATGGTGGCGATAAAACCTCTGATTAAGAATTAGTACATGATTTATTTACATAGACTGGAATCTAATCTGATGGTTCCGGTTTAGTGAGGAGGAGTTGGTGGAGGAGGGAAAAGAAAAGTTGAAGATGAATGGGTCTGGTGAAAGAGGACATGAAAGTGGCGGTGGTTGTGACAGAGAGAGGGGGATACACAAGGCAGGGGGGAACGATGAAGGTTTGATTGAGGTATGCACTCAATAGTCAGTGATGAAAAACATGATATCAATCTTTTACTTCAGTGGCAGAAAAACAACAAAGCATACTTTCTACTTTCTGAAGAGTAAACTTCATCCAATCAGCGTTTTTAAGCCTCAGACATGAGGGTGACTCGTGTTACTCTTGTTCACTGTGAAACCAAAGCTTTTTTAATAAACTACCAGACGCTGTAAAACCTAACAAAGTAAGTTCAAATAACTTAATCCCTTTAAAAAAAAAAAATGTTGCAGTCACTGATTCCCATTAATTAAATCAACTCAAAAAGGAGTTGCTGAAATTTCACTTGAATCCCTGGAGGGTTTTAGTATTAGTGACCTCATTTTCCGTTTGCGCCGTTTATTCATGTCCTGAAAGTTAATTTGTTCATTTTGTAACCACGTACCCGGTTCAGGGTCTTGATGGGGCCAGAGCCTATCTCAGAACCTAGAACCCAGAACCCAGTACCTTCTTGCTGGGAGTGAGCTTTCCAGCACTACGCCTTCCAGAAAGTTGATTTTATATCATTCAAAAAATGCAAATGATGATTTATTTTTTGACAAAACAGTATAAAACGATCGAACGAAAAAGATAAATATATATATATAGACATATATTAGTTACTATGCATTCAGATAATCTTTAATCTTCCCACAAGATGCAAAAATGTGTCAATTTGTTGCTTTTCCTTATTTAATAAATAGCTCAGAAAATAGGATTTTTCACTTTTTCTGATGTTTTTTTCCCAAATCGATCCCAAATTGATCGGAATCAAGTTACAGTGAGCACACAAGTTCTTTCTACTAAACACAGATATTGTTTTTTGTTTAAATTAGTTTAAGTTTTTCGGGTCTACTTCTTATTTTCACTCCCCTCAGCACATGTGAAGTCCAACATCGGCCTCAGTTTCCAGCAGCGAGGAAACACAGACGGCTAAATATTCACATTGACAGGAACTTTATGAAGCGGAAGTATAAAAGCTCACTCTGCATGATGGCCACTATATCATTATTTATGCAGGATTAAATCGTAATTAGAGAAGCATTCGTATAAATGACCTCAATGTTGCAGCTGGTAAATTTGGCGTTAATTTAATTACTTTATATATATATTGCTGAGTGGCTTGTGAAGTTTTCTCCTGGGGAGTCTTATCAGATCATAATTGACGTCTTCGTTATGTTTTGTGTTACTAATCTGAAAGTCAACCTGAAGGTAAATTTGTCAAATGGGTGAAAAGTCAAAACTTATGAGGAATTTAATTTTGTTTGTTGTAGTTTTCTTTTTATTTGGTATTTCAGCATAAAGTAAAGAAAGGCTTAAAAAAAATAAGGTGAAAACTAACAGAAATGGTCAATGCTCAAAATGTAAAAACTTTAACGAAGATGAAAGGTTTCATTGTCATCTAAAGTAAACTTTGAGAGTAGAATGAAATGTAAAAACTTAAAGTACCTCACAATTGTACTTAGAGTATTTGAGCACACGAGTAAATGTGATGCTTAGGGCTGAAGTCTGATGTTATTGTGACCATTGGAATCTCATAGGTTGAGGAGATCTGCTATACGTCCCCAATAGAATCCTTAGATTTAATAGAAATCAAATAAAAAACAGTAGAAGATTAAAAAACTACAAAGTAAATAAGATGATTAAAATACCAGACTTATAATAAACTTATAGACAGACCTGCTGTTTATTGCAAGACTTGTAGGAATTCTATATATGTGATATTAAAAGATGCTTTACAGTTGTAAGTCACTATACAGTCAGTGTACACCAAAAGCCAAAACATTACAACCACCTGTTGTATAAAGGTCCCCCTCATGTTGCAAAATCAACTCTGATCCATTGAGGCATTGTCCTCCGAATGACCTCTGGAGGTCGTCTGTGGAATCCGGCACCAACATTTTGGCGCGTGGACGCTGTGACTGGTCCACACAGAAAAGCTGCAATGCATTATGTGTTCTGACACATTTCTATCAGAACCAGCATTTGATTTTGTTTAACAGTTTATGCAACAGCAGCTCTTCAGAGCTAACAGTCAACGCCGGCTAGTATTTGCCACCCACATGTGTCAGTGAGTCCTGGGAACCCATGAGACCACTTTGGTAGGTACGAACTACTGCACACATTACAATTTGTCGCTCAAGCGCGCTCAGATCCTTAGGGTTGCCCCCTTTTTTTTTTTTCATCTTCCTGCACATCCACTTCAAGGACAAAATGTTCACTTCCTGCATAATACACCCCAACCACTGACAGGTGCCGTCGTAATGAGGTAATAAATGGTATCTTCACCCGTCAGTGGTTGCAATTTTATGGCTGATTGGCGTATGTCCTGTATGCAGCGTCTTTCAGATACTAGTATTAATAAAGTAAGTCTATATGAGAGACAGAATTGGGAAAAAAAAAAAAACATAAAACTGTATATGAAGCAATTGGACGGAAATCAAGCAGATTTAAATTGAAAATAAGAAAAGTAGAAGTTTCTGTGGAGGGAGTTGCCAAAGGTTTCATACCGGTCTGTGAATGCATAAACCTTCTCTGGGATTCTTAAGGACCGTGAGAAAACGCCAAAAAAGAAAAGGTTTTTGGTATGAGTAACTGTAAAACTGCAGGTGCGGTGTTCATTCTAATGGATAATACTATAGGATTATAGGATATGCTTTGAATGGGCTACACTGCGTGGTGTATAAATTCAGATTTTGTGGTAATATTCTCAAATAAAAAATCCTTGTTGGCTTGAAGCTTTAGTTGTAGACCTTGAAGACACATATCCGATTCATAAGTCCTGAATATTGTAGGAATACTCGAAATGAAACCCATTGAAAAAATGGCAAGGCTATACTTAAACCCACCGTAGATCGAGTTCTTCTAGTATCATAGGAATATTGTAGGAATACCATATATATATATATTTATATGTATATATATGTATACAGTAATCTAAATAGACTCGGAGCACAGAGTCCAGTACCAGCCCAACTGTAAGTCACTAAATTGAGGATTTAAGAAACATGATACCTCACGGTATAACAAGGCCATTATTTAAAGTTAATATTGAGCAGAACGGACGCATTATTAGTCACTCTAGATAGATTATTGGAACATTACAGTGATTTTCTTTGAGGTTTTCAAGGCCAGAGCTCAGCCCGGTCCATAAACAATGCTGCAGCCTGCCTCCGAATAGATCATCCAGCCCTAAATCCTCCTCATTAGAAGCTGTGGCATAAACAACTGTTCTAACATGGCCCCTGGATCAGGTCACACTAATTAACCAGCACCATCGACCCACAATTCCCTCATTATCCGCCCTCTCATCTGATCACATATAGGCCGTCAAGACAGCTAACGATCAACAGACTAATTAATCAGCTGATGAGGTGCAAGTGAAGCGCCGGGTTCCCTCTTCATTTAGGAGACACATGGGAGCTAATTAGTTCAATTATTAATGCATCTAATTAAATAGTTTCTCTGGGTAATAACGGTTACCGTGTCCCAAGAGCCAGGATGATAAACGCACCGGCGATGCGACCCCTCTCGTCCTTTATTTTGACATGCATAAACTCCCATGCCATGGTTGGCCTGGACCTAACATTACAGGCTATTATTCACAGGCCCAGACCCCATTAGGCTAATTGCGCTAAAAGCAGTCTCTGGCTGACATTAAAGGTGAGCTGCGGTAAGAGCTCTCGCCTAATTAGCAGTCCGCTAAAATAGCAAGCCTTTCGGCCAGCTGCTGCTTCTTTTTTTTCTCGCCGTGGCGTCCTCCGTGTGAAAAGGGCAGAGACAAATTTAGGCGTCGCTTAAGCGGGAGGACTTTTTTGTCAGATATAATGCAATGAGAGGCCGGGTCATTTCATGCAGTAATAGCCAAATTTAGAGGGGGGACTAGAAGAAAACCGCCGCAATTTGCGGCATCGAGGCCATATGGTTTTTTGCAAATGAAACCGCAGCCTGCTGCTTCTTGTCAGGCTCAAAGGAGAACAAAAAACCGTGTTATTTAGAATTATTCGCCACATCCCATATTCCAGCTTGTATTAATGAGATTCTTTTCCAAATGCAAAGTTGAGGGTGTCAAACATAATTTCATCCTGTAAAAGGAGACATTAATAAAAAAATTTAAAAAAACTTTCATTTTCTGGCAGTTATTTTTCTGGATTCTTAGCAGTTCTAGCAGCGCAGCTCTGTGAAATGTCAGTTCACCATCCCTCTGTCAAACTGAAATATCTTAAAAATCCCTGCGTGCACAGACACTCATTCAGGTTAAGCTCAGCTGCCAACATCACCAGATAAAGATTTAACTTCCTTTATACCCCCGGGGATGAAATATGCTTTGTTTTGTGTTTTACAGTCTAAAATGACCAGCTACAGACTTTCAGTTTAAATATGATTAAAATGTCTCCCTCTCCAAAGAGATCCTACATCAAACTCATCCAGTTTATCCTATGGAAACATCCATAGATCCCTCTAAAGGGATTCAAAAAACGATAAATACAAGACAGATCGATTCATATGCACCAAATTTGAACTAAATTGAATGAACAATTAGAAAGTTATATCAGAAAAAGAGTGTTTTTCATAGAAAAGCTCCCCCTTGCGAGTAAATAATGAATTATTAGAGTGAAATGTGATATAAACACGATAGATAGATCTCCTTGAGTTGATTCATATGCATCAAATTTGAACTTAATCGGACCAGCAGTTGAGAAATTGTGGCCTGAAAATGTGAGAGAAACTTTTTAATTAAGTTTTAAAAGTAGCAATAATTCATTAAATGGTCGGGTACAGGTTCACCCACCGCTCCTGAACGTGTTGTCTGAACGCTTTCTCTACTCCGCCATCTTGTATGACATCATCACCACCCACTGTAAGTTTTGATTTCCTGACAACGCCGGTGGAATCTGTATTTTTCTCTTAGACGGTCACTGAGTTTCTGGTTGCGGTTTTGAATCTGACAAACTTTCAGGCGGTCCGTAATGTTTGACTTTAACCATTAAATGAATGAAATCATGCAACGATCTTTAATACGGACGTAAATCAAAGCAATATACACCAAGATAAATAGGTAAAACACCAAATGATGATTTACTTTCACCAAGCAGGTTATGTTTTTCACCGCCACACATCCGTCTGTCTGCCTCCAAACAGGATTATACAAAAAAACGCTTTACCGATTCCCATGAAACGTTGTGCGGGGGTTGGTAAAATATCAGGGAAGAAAAGGTTTGGAAGTGAGTTTTCATATCTTTTAACATTTTTAAGAACCTTGAAGGCAGCCATTTTTGGAATTTAGTATAAGATTTAATTTGATTTCATTTATTAAAAAGGAGTGCTGGACCTCAGCCGAGTACGCACTTAAATGATTTTCTAGCTGGAGATGTTTTTCATTCAGTTCACACTTAAAGAAGATGAACAAGGTCACATGAGACCATCATACGTACGGAGACGCAGGCAGAGAAAAACACAGTTTATTAGCCGGGGGAGCTGGTTGTGCCGGGGATGAAATATCACTAAATCCATTCAACTTTCATGGTTCTCGGTTTTTGTGCAGTGACTTCCTGTTGTCGCAGGAAGAGTATTTAATGTAGGTGCTTTCGTCTCTTTCAGATGTTTGTTTGTTCATAATGTTTCCCAGTATTTGTGTTTGCATCCCGACATTTATTTATTTTGTTCTTCTTTCTGTTTGTCTGTTTCTTCATAGATAAAAAAAATTTTTTTAACCCCGCCCACTTTTTTCCTGTTGCTTTTTTTTATGTTTGGATTACATTTTTTTTTTCTTCCAGCTCAGACATTGTATTTGTTTTTTTCAACGAATAATTCTCTTGAAAATCTTCAAACGTGAGAATGTGAGTCAGAGACCGAAACGGGGCCTTCCCCGACCAAGAAACATTAATGTCGGCCAATTCTGCCTCTTTTAAATAAAGTTATGAAAAAAAAATGTGTGAGTCAGTGGGATGCTGATTCCTGCTCCTGATACTGGTGTGTTGTTTTTTCAGCTTAAGAGCGTGTGGCATGTAAACAACCAGCGGGATTACAGCTTTCAGGAAAGTATCATTTTATCTTTAAGTACTTCAGTCTCAGAAACGAAGCGGTCTGTCAGAACGAGACGTTAAATTTACGGCGGAGGACTGTGGTGATGTGTTTTTCTGGAATATGTTGTAATCGCATTTGATTGTTTTCTTTCAAAACGTCCCCTAAAATAAACTTTGTAGAGGAGTGTTTGTTGGAATTGAGTGGAAATGAATAAAGATGGAGTTGGTCTGGCCGAGTGGTGGATTTCATTTTTTTTTTTACAGTCTTCATTTTTCAATGTCAGGAAAGGAAAAACATTTTTCTTTTTTTTCTTTTTTTGGAAAGAGGGAACCGAAATATCCACTCATAATGGCATATTTTGCTACATAAAATGAAACCCCCCCTTAAACCTTCAGTGCAGACACTGACCACAGCCAGATCACCCCCCCCCCACACACACACACACACACACACACACACACTCACACCACCCCACATTCCTCTAATTAGGCTCCGTCTAGTTACTGCAGTACAAGAGAAATTGCAGAGAGGTTAGAGATTGCCCAAGGTTTGATTGACCAAGATTGACCCCCCCACCCCCCTAATTATGGTCTGAGTAGTTACCGCATGAGAGCTGAGTATCGTTAGTTTGGACACCTTTACAAGAGAAAGTACTGAGAGGCTAGGGATTGATTTCTTGAAACAAGAACAAATAGACTGCTGAGACTCCAAGGAGCCACAGGGAAAGATTTTCACATAAACCAGTAAACTTTGGACGACTTTTGACCTTGCGCTTACAGGGTAACGGCCATTTTTAGCGGCTCCCAAAGATTACACTTTGGGACAGACTTTTGGAAGCGGGTCATTTTCTTTCTCAGAAGTTTTTCTCAGATGAAATATAAAACTGTTTTGAGTCCACCCAGGATTAAATCTGTGTTTGTCTGTCATTTTCAGCGGCTTTCACGTGCGCTTAGTGCCCATAAATGAAAAGAAAAATCGGTTTTGCCACCTTCTCAAACACAATATCCAGAGAAAATACAGTAAAATTAGATTTATTCACTCAGGCAGCAACTCCCTCCAACGCCAGTTTTCTCTCCTTCTCCGAAGAAGCCGGGTTTCTCTTTTTTTTTCTAAATATCTGATGGTTGGTGCATTAAAACTTTCTGCTTACATGGCGTGAGGTATGGCGACCATGGCGTCTCCCTGGTTGCCATGGCGAATCACAGTATCTGAGCTCCATTGATGGATGGCTTTTGATGGTCCTTGTGCACCAGTTCAACTCAGAATCAACTAACTCAGACTTGATTGAACCAACTCAGATCAGCGTAAATCCTGAGTTTCTCATCTCAGGTTTGGTAAAGCCCGAGCTCAGACACTGACTCTCGGATTGTTAAGCCCGCTTCTTGATATCCCCCCCCTCCCTGGTTTAAATATTGCAGCAACTTCAGTCCTTCTTCACAGCGTTGGTGTCTGAACAAAAAAAACATTCTTAAAACGCAGAAAAAAAGTACTTTTGCGTCTTTAGCCAAAAGTGTTGCCATGTAAATGGAGAAAAAAGATCGTGTCTGAAGCGATGTGTTCTAGAAACAGAAATGTCCTCTAGGTTGTTGGTTCGTTTGTTGGCAGGACAACACAAAAACTAGTATATACCCACCTTTATTTTTTTTATATATATATATCTTTTCATAACATTCAGAAATGTATTTTTTTGCACTCTTATTGTCCATAATTACCCAAAACCAACTGAATGGACCGATTCACATTTAACACAACATGTAGTAGTGGGCGGATCCACCGCGGCCCATTCTGTCCCAACACATGGGTTCCCCCAAAACTGAGTGCAATAGCATAATTGGACACCCTTGGCAGCATTACTGAAAACAGATACCTCACAAACTGTATTTAGTGCACTCACGTTGTGTGTAACAGGACTCTGCAGGGCACTGAGTGGACCCTGAACAATCCTTAAGACATGTGAAGTCTATCACATCATTCCTCCCATCCCTCAGAAAGCAGCTTGACAATGTTAAATAAAACCAGATAATCCAAAATGTGTGCTTTCCATTTTCACTCAAATTCAATTTCCTACATTCATAGAGGACGCATCACATCATAATCCTCTCCTGTGGAACCTTCTCCGGGTCTCACACACCCTCTCCGCATTTAAGAGCAGGCCTTTTTGATAAAGATTATAATTAAGGCTGGCCTAAGCTAGCTGTTAGCTATGTTGCTATACGTTCAGACTGCTAAGGGATGTCCCATGATGCACTGAGCTTCCCTCTCGCCCGTTCCCGCTCCCTCTCCCATACATCCCTCTCCCATTAATGCATGTTACTAACTTGACTTGACAACCTTCATGCCCACTGATGATATTATTATTACCTCCCCCAAGCAGGTTTTGTTTTCACTCGTGTACATCTATTTGTTTGTTTGTTTGTTTGTTTGTTTGTTTGTTTGTTTGGATATGGGAAAACTACAGGACGGATTTGTGTGAAACTTTACCCAGAGGTCGGATTTGCCAATATCCTAGAGGTGGTTATATTTCGGTGATGTTTTGCATTTGGCAACATTTAAAACAAAATAAAATCGTAAGCCGTTCAGTTCTGTTTTTAGAGTTCCCCTTAATTCCTTTTGTGTTCCTTTGGGGGTGGAACTGGGGCTTAACAGAGACACTGAAGTGTAATTATTATCATTTATCATAATTGTTTTTATAATCCAATGGACACTGTTGCTGGCGACAGGGATGTTTGTGGTGCCGTCCTTGGCCCCTTTCTGACCCCAGATAGGCGTAAGAAAGTGGATGGATGGACGAGTGGATTCTATTATTATAGCTGATATCAGTGTTGTTGCTTTGCATGTCTGTGTCCCTTCCCCACTTCCCCTCCTCTTTCACTCTCTCACTTTTACCATCTCTGTTACACTCCCTCGACCCTCCTCTCTCGCCCTCTGTCAATCTCTCTCTCTCCCAACCCAACCAGCCCTGGCAGTAAGCTGTCCGCCCTTGGATCTGCTCAAGGTTTCTGCCTGTTAAAAGGTAGTTTTTCTCGCCACTGTCCCCAAGCACTTGCTCATGGAGGAATTGTTGCGTCTCAATAGAATAAAGAATAAAGAGTTCGGTCTAGACCTGCTCATTTTCGGACAGCGCCTGGAGACAACATTTGTTGTGGATTGGCGGCCGCTATATAAATAAAATTGATTTGATTGTTCAGAGTGTCTTATTTCAGAAACCAGTTCTTCAGCTACGTCACACAGATGAACACGCATCCAGCAAGCAATCACTGTGTTCACTCATGCGGCGTGAGACACGGTACATGGCGGAAAATGTCCCCTGGAGCAACTTGTACAGGCTAGTCTTCACATAAGTTCAGTTTTTCCAGTGATCTTACGTGTAAAACACGTGTTTGGGTTCGGATAATTCCACCTGTGTCCTATTATTCCACCACACTGACTTATGACGCCCATAATTCAGTGGAAAAAAATCATTTTAAGTCAGCAATAGACTAAACAACCCTAATAGTTCTTTAATTACTATAGTGTTTTTTCAGTCAAGATTGCGTTGAGATGAGATGAGATGAGATGAGATGAAATGAGTTGAGATGAGATGAGATGAGTTGAGATCAGATGAGTTGAGTTGAGATCAGATGAGATGAGATGAGTTGAGATGAGATGAGATGAGATGAGATGAGTTGAGATGAGATGAGATGAGATGAGTTGAGATGAGATGAGATGAGTTGAGATGAGATGAGATGAGATGAGATGAGTTGAGATGAGATGAGATGAGATGAGATGAGTTGAGATGAGATGAGATGAGTTGAGATGAGATGAGATGAGATGAGATGAGATGAGATGAGTTGAGATGAGAAGGGAAGGGAGTAAAGTCACATCTCTTGAATTTCTCCTCCTGCTCTTATGTGGATCTGTTTCCAGCGCTGGTCCAGGTCTCTGGAAGACGTCCAGTCCCTCTCATTCTGACTAAGCTGCTGAGTTTTAGTGGGGTTGTGCTCACCAGCTGTGAGATTAAGGGGAACCGATCGATGACCTATGTGATTTGGTCTCGCCGTGTCCCAGCGCGTCCAATCCGCTCGGTTCTGATGCTTGTCCCGGACTGAGCCAAACCAATTCCTCCTCACACAGGGGCCAAAGAAGATCACTGACCTGAAGCTGCCAGGCCACGCTTGGAGGTTCAGTCTCCAACCGCCTGCGCCACCTCATCTTTCTGAGAAAATGGATTTTGGAGAAGAAAATGGAGGAGGAGGAGGAGGAGGAGGAGGAGTGAGGACATGCAAACAAATGAGTAAGAATCCGTTTTATAACATTTGCACCTCTCTTGTGTTATTTAGTGTGTGTGCTTTTTTGTTTCCAGACATCTAGCAGTGTTTGCTGCTCTGTCCAGAAATGAGCTGTCAGTCAAACCCAGTGGGTGGTACTCTGATGTCTTTTTCCCCTGATTTTCTGTTCAGTCTCTGTGGGAGGATAGTTTTTTTTTTTAATTCACCCACAGCGGTTACGGCTTTTTCTGCTGCCAGCCTCATAGTTCATCCGTCTATTCGGAGCAAAGTGCCGCTGCTGCTGCTGAAAATGCAAAATACGTGACTTCCTGCGTGATTCCTCTTCTACTCCAACATGAAGCTAAAAGCATTCTGAGAGAAACTAGCTGCAAGTTTTAAAAAGTATTCCACATTTTTCAACGTGTGAATGTGAGAGTAAGATGGATGGAGGATTTTCAACAAGAGGAATATCCAAGGAATGACCTCACTGGTTCCAAACAAGCGCCGAATGGATTCCAGATACCAGTGATCACTTTGCTGTCCTGCTATGATGAACACGAAGAGGCTGCAGTGGTTCTGATCCTCACCAAATATTTAGACTTGGATGTGTGAGAGAATCAGAAGTTACGATTTATCAAAAGCACAAATTATTTTAACAATTATTCTGTGTTTTTGTTAACATGATGCTGATTTATGCAGAACGGCGGCACGTTGGTTTGCCCTGTTGCTTCACAACTGCTGGGTTCAAATCCACCCGGGGTCGTTCTGTGTGGACGTCGAATCTTCTCCTTCTGTCTGTGTGGGTTTCCACTGGGTTCTACTGCTTCCTCCCACACTCATGGTAAATAAGTATCTCTAAATGTCCCTTAGGTACGATTGGGAGCAGTGAAAGGTTGTTGTGCCTCTATGTGTCTCATCCCTAAGTAGGGTGAACCCGGCAACTCGCTCAGTGTCAGCTGGGCTAGGTTCCAGCCCCATCACAATCCTGAACAGGATAGTTGGTTAGAAAAAATCGGAAGGATGGATGATGCTGATTTAGTCCAATCAGTTTGGGGTTTTTTCACATGTTGACAGCAAACATTTGAAGGATCATTATTGACCTTTTCCACTTAACAAATTAAGAAATCCAATAAACGTGTAAAATTAAAAACAGGGTTCTGATTCTGCCCCTTGCTGTTTCTGTACGATTATCTAATACATATTTCCCCCGTACAGATCTGCTGGATTCACCTCCAAAATTCAAAAACTACTTCTTAGATCATTTTCAAATTTCATACCCACATAGACCTTAGTACGAGGAAGAACTGGATTGATTTATGGAAAGGTGGATTGTATATTTCTGACACTAGTTGAGCTTTATCGCCAATCATTTTCACAACCTCCTCTAATTTTAGTCCAAATATATAATATAATATAAGTAGTATTTGAATGGATTTGAGGAAGTTCACATTGTATATATCATATTTTACTCACTAGGGGGCGCTTTTGTAACAAAACATTATTTGGAACATTAATCACAAATTTACATACATGTAGAATTTAGCTTATTTGGATTGCAGGTTCATGGGTGATAGTGAAACATTCACATTATGTTCATCGAGGTCTTATGGATTTTCTGATCCTACTTGAAGTCTGTATGGTCAACGGGTTAACAGGAGTGGGTGCAAAAAATAAAACGGAAAGCCACTAAATGGTGCTTCGACGATCACTGAACTTGAAGAAGATGAATATTATCACACAGGTGAGATTTGTTGTGGATCGGAATCTGGAGGATGGCCCGATAGCAACTTCCTGCTCCTTGGCCATTCTGGATTAGCAACAAAAAAATCTTCTGAGCTCTTCCTCTCCCCATGGCCAATTATTCCACCAAATTCCAATGAAATCCGTGGAATTCTTTTTGTGTTACACAACCTTATAACCAACTCTAGTTCATAACCAACTCTAGTTCTCACTGGTGGAGAGAATCAGTCCAGAGTAAGGGATGATGGGGTTCTACGCAGAAATGGTGTGTGAGGGAACCACTTTGATGCTGACATTCTGTTTCACAGTCATAACTCAGTGGAATACACCCTCATTGTCACTTTTGAGTAATTCCAACTCTATAATAACATATAAAACATGGCTGTAAGTAAGAATCTATTATTTTAAATGATTAGTGAATGAACGATTAGTCATTATTAATTAGACAGCTATTCAGAAAACATGTTTTGCAAAATATCTGGATGACTGATTTCCCCATTTTGGTCTTCCACTCAGCTCTGTTCTGTTTCCGTTTATCTGTTTGGATCGAGTTTAAATGTGCTTGACCTTTGAACCCTGAAGAATCTGACTACTTCTACCATGAACAATCCCACATTTTCCATTTCCATGATGTATTCAGAGTGAGCAGCTAAATAAAAGACAAACATCAATTGATGATTGGGGAAGCGATTGCTCACGTATCATGAGAGGTTACACAACAGTTGAATGAAAAAAAATGTGCTGACAGAATTTTAGATTAAGCTCTCAGAGTTATGAGCTCTGCTCAAATGAACTCCTCTGGGTGATTTTGGATCAATGTGTTGACTGGATTTCTCATCCTCACAAGATCAATCATGGCTAAATAAACCTTTGATGGTTATCCTTTAATTAATAGAAAATTGAATTTACCATTTTGTTCTTCATTTTCATTTATCTCTTTCATTTAAATTGATTCAACGTCCCGTTTTGATGACGTTCATGCGACATTGCTGCCATCTAGTGGTGAGTTCAAGAAACTCTGTTGTTAATGGGCCATAATTTAAATTCTCCTCACTCCAAACTCCAACTCATCAGGAACACACAACTTTAAAAGGCTTTATAGAAATGTCCATGCCTCCTCCAAATGCCTCCTCCTCATGTCTCCTCCTCATGTCTCCTCCTCATGTCTCCTCCTCATTCATACTCCTCATGTCTCCTCCTCATGCCTCCTCCTCAGGCCTCCTTATGGGCCATTCTCATGTCTCAGCTCATGCGTCCTTATCGACCCTCCTCATATCTCCTCCTCATATCACCTTATGGACCCTCTTTATGTCTCCTCCTCATGCCTCCTTATGGATCCTCCTGATATCTCCTCTTCATGCCTTCTTACGGGCCCTCCTTATGTTTCATGTTTATGTCTCCTCATTCAGGCTCATTCTTATGTTTCCTCCTCATGTCGGCTTCTCGTGTCTCCTTTTATCTTCTTCTTCTACCTCCTTCTTATGTCTCCTTCTCATATCCATCTTATCAAAGCTGAGCTCAAAGCAGAACACAAGCGCTGAATCAGACATTTTATTAAGCGTTGTTTAACTTTAATGTTTATACATTATTTACAAAGAAAACATTCATCTACAAAACGCTCTTTCTGTGAATATAACTTCTTTTTTTTAAAAGAGCAAAAGCAAAGCTCTAAATCACTCTATGCCCTTTGTTGTGGGATAGTAATGTATATTATATGTATATATATAATATATGTAGACATTAACTCGTTTTTCTCCACTGGTAAATAAATGGGCTTCTTCTTAGTTTGTGCTTTTTTATTTTATTTTTAGTACACAATGCTAGATTTTAATACAAACATTGAGTTATTTCACAGTCAAAGGTTGTAGTGTGCGCATACAGCTGCCCCTAGTGGACAAAGTTGGTATTGTTCAACAAAAATATATCTCTATATCTCTGGAGTCAAAATCTCAATTTCTGGCACATTTCGGTTCTGCTTTTTGAGCTGGTCCAGATGGAGAATCCTTCTGATCCTATCCCACAAAAACAGGGGAATAACAAGGACTTTGTGGAGTTTCTATCAAATTTGATGCAGTAGTTCATCATGCAGTAATTAATCGCTCGTTGTTTGCTATAGTATATCCACATTACAGGATTTTTTTAACTGAAAAAGAATCATTCGAGGGTATAAATATCTGTCTTTTAGTTATTCTGTGGAAAGACCAAATAAATATAATAATTATTAAACTTACCAATTAATATATAGACGGAATGAAATGGTTACATATGTGCGACTGGTGAAAGAATTTAAATGATGCCTTTAATCATGTTTACCATAGATAATACACAACCAGCAGCCAACAGAAAAATAAGAAGCTATGAAAAAACATTACTCCCAAGGAGTAAAAGTATTGGGAGCAACTCCATTGGGAGTTTTATGTTTGTAAATGTGGAGTTATGGCCACAGTATTTTTTTATTAAAAGAAAAAGAAAGAAAAAAACACCTAGTGAGTAAAATATGAAATATGAAAGTAAAATTTGGTATATACAAGATTGACCCCCCTGACTTGACTCATATGGGACAAATTTGGACTAAATCGGTCCTAAGGTAAAGATCTCATGTCTTAAAAAACACTTTTTTTGTAAAAAAAAAAAAAGCTCCCCCTAGTGAGTAAACTATGAATTATCAAGGTTAATGACAATATATACAAAATAGATCTACTTGTGTCGATTAATATGCACCAAATGTGAACTAAACTGGACCAATGGTTGAGAAAATATGGCTCGAAAATGTCTGTAGATAAAGCTCCCCCTAGTGTCGTAAAAATATAACCAACCTTTCCCAAAATAACTCCAGTTCTTCCTCACACTAAAGTTTATGTGGGCATACAATTTGAAAATGATCCACAAAATGGTTTTTGAGTTCTTGTGTTAACGCGAAAGGATCTGTGACGATGACGATTCCTTAATATCTACGACTTTTTGATTGATATGATTATTATTATTATTATTATTATTATTATTATTATATGATTTTAGCAGGAGGATCGATGAATGAGAAGGTAGTGCATTAATTGCATGTCATGATTTAGTGAGACATATGGATTCTCTGAGGGCTTTTTTAGTTCCTGCTAGTTTTAAACCTTATTATAAGAAGTGACTCAGAACAACAAAAGCGCTGTAACTCACAAATTTGACTTTACACATCTTGAGTGACATTTCTTTAACAGCCTAGTTGCACCAAACGTCTTAAAAAAGAGAAAGTTTTCTATCCAACTCAGACTTAAAATCAAAATGAGTTGTTTGTTAAACTTTAGTTCTGGCGGTATTAATACAGAAACGTATCACTGGATCCTGGCGGGACTGGGGTTTTATATAAGTTTGTTTCATATGTGAGGATTAGATGCCGTGTTAAACATGTTGATTCTTTCTTAGGATCCCAAACTCCAGCGGCTGGAGACCACTGCCCTTATTAATAGCCTTCATAGTGTTAACCACAGAGGAAGAGATCATTCCAACTCAAAAATGGGCTCAGAATGTGTTGGAAAACTTCCTTTAGATGTAGACACACACCACCCACACCTCCCCATCCACCATCATGGCTCAGACTAACCCTAACCCGGACCTCTGGTTCAGTATCAGGATGGGTGTGTGTTTCAGCAAAACAGTTATAGACCCAGCAACCTGGGAAGGGTTCCGAACACAGTTCCTCCAGCGGATCCCCGTCACACGGACTTCCTCCTCTTGCCAAACACATTGTTGATGAGCTTAGCCATGGATTTGGAGCCGCTGTAGCGTCGTCTGTCGGCTCGGTACTTCAGGTGCTCCATCACACGCCGTATGAGTTGGGTGAAGAGGTTGGAGATGTCCTGGTAGCTCTCGGCTGCCGAGACCTCCTGGAAGTGGCAGCGGTTCTCTTGAGCCAGGCAGCGGCCCTCGTCCTCACGCACCTGCCGGACGTGACACAGGTCCTGCTTGTTACCCACCAGACACACAGGAACTTCTGTCTCCCTGAAAGACACGGGTGACAATCTGAGGATGTGGGAGGAGTCAGCGGCACCATCAGTTTCCTGGACTGTTGTTTGGTTTTTGAATCAAACTTAATCAACGCTGGTGGGAAAACTGGAGAATCAGAACCGTCAAATATAATGTTGAAATAAATGGAAATCATAAAATGATGCATCCGACATCTAAAGTATGTCATGAAATCCAACCAAAAATGCATCAAATCTTAATTTGTGCATAAATTCAATCACGTGTTTGAAGGAGAAGATTCGGAATACGGAAATTTTTGAATTCTACCTCATAAAAAAAATGTGTTTAGAGTTTGTTATTTTTTTTATTAAATGCTTCATATAATCGATACTCATAATATATAAAACTCCCATTTTAAGTTTATTAAAGTGTTAAAGAAATACCAACCCTTTCTACCCTTCATAAGTAGTACATATGTTGAAATTTACATTTATTTTTGATGTAAAGTTCCAGTTAGAATAGGAGACCGTGTGAGTCGAGGTAGGAGAGAAGAAGATTTAACATAAAAGAAGGGAGAACATCTAGTTGAGCTCTTGCACGCAGGTGGTAATGGATCGTTGTGGGGATTCTTTGCCGCTTCAGGTCGAGTTACAATAATTGAGAGGTATTCAGAACTCATCCAGTTATTTCTGAGGGAGAATGTCGGATCATCAACTTCCTAATGCAGCAATCCTCCTAAACAGAGGAGCATGTCAACCTCAGAGTGGCTCATAAGGAATAAAGGTTTTGGTCTAGTCAGAGTCCAGACCTGAACCCCGTTGAGATGATGTGGTTGGACCTGGAAGGAATTGCTCATGCTCACATACCCCGCATCGTGGTTTCACATTGTTTAAAAGAAGAGTGGGCACAAATTCCACCGCAGTGATGTCAGAGACGAACGTCCAGCTGTCGGAAGCGTTTCTTGCGGTTGTTGCTGAGGATTCAAATTGGCACAACTTGCTATTAAGATCTAGGAGGTGATCTGGGTATTGGATAACCTTTTTTGCTGTACTTAACTAGACCTGTGCTGTCACCCCCCACAGACTTTTCGGGTAAATTATTATTATTTAAATTTTGAGTTTTGGGTTTACTCCATTTCCTGCATTTTATTTTTAATCTTATACAACAATCCAACACCATTTAATATTAGATACACACACACACATACACACATACACACACACACACCCAAAATAAAAGAAAGGAAGAGGGGTCTAGTACTTTTTCACAGCACTTCAAAACATGCAATTAAAATCAATTAAATAAATCAAATATCAGATATTTTTTACTTTCTTTAACAGTACGAGTTAAAATGAGGAAACCTAATTTGGTGCATTCCCAAATATAAATCCAGTAGTTTTAAATGGTTGTCTGTTCCAAAACCCTGTAATCTTATAGAAGTATAAAAACACGGCTCTGAGTTTTTGTTCTTGCATAAGCGTTGATTGTATTAAAGTTTATGCTGCACACACAGCTGTTTCTGTCCACTATCAAAGTCATTTCAGAATAAAATGACCTCAAGGCGCCTCTGACCCTTTGCAGTTGTCCAAGCGTTCCTCACGAATCTGCCGCAGGATGTTCTTGGCGTTGATGAAGGAGGTGCGGTCACTGATGTTGTACACGACCACGAAACCATCTGCCCAGTCCACCGGCTCCTCCAGAATACACCTGGCCTCAGAGTTCTGCCAAGGTCAACACATGCTTTTATTTTGGAGTCACGCTTTTCATATTAAATGAAAAAAAAAAACTTTTTTCCCACATTTAGCTCCAATCGTTTAAAAAGCAGGGCAAAATTGTTATTATTATTATTATTATTATAATAATAATAATAGATTTTATTTACTTCGCACTTTTCATTTTTCAAATCTCAAGGTGCTAAAGATTAAAAGCAGGACCATAAAATAAAATAAAACAGGTATAAAAACCGTTAAAATTCAACATTAGTAAAAGTTTTCTGAAAGAGAAATGTCTTTATGCCTTTTTTGAAGGCTTCAACCGTCTGTGGAGCCCTGAGGTGGTCTGGATGCGAGTTCTACAGAGGAGGGGCAGCAGCAGCAGAAGGCGCGGTCTCCCATGGTCCCAAACTTTAAGTTAACTTTTTCACATGTAATCACATTTACAGCAATATTTACCAACTTATTATTATTTATTTATTTGTTATTATTTATTTGGATCCTGTATCCTGGGGACACAGGATGGCTGGAAGTGGTTTCGGCGACCTTGAAGAGAGGTCAACTGTGCAGGAGAGACACGGCGCCCAAGGAAATGCCTGGTTCTGGAACCGGCGATGCCTCAGCACTGTAAAAACTCACATGTATCTCTATTTTTATTAATTCTTTGGTTTCTTTCAGCGGCTGGTCGGAAGGACAAGACATGGACTCAGTGTTTCTTTTGAAAGGATGGTGTGAGATTTAACCAACAGAGACAATGAGCAGCTTTTGTTCTGCTGGGCCAAGAGGTATTCCAATAAAACCTTATCTCTGTAATAAACGGCCTCTCAAGCCTTTGGTCCAGTAGAAAGAGAGTAAAAGGATAAAACTGGGTCTTTTCCTCAAAGAGGCAGCCGTTGAAACACATCGCCTCAGGATTCTCTCATAAACCCAACTTTAATCGCCGTGCAGATTGCACACATGCCGGCCCAAGGCAAATATTAGTTCAACCAAGGTCGTGGCAATGCGCTGTGGTTTCCTCACTGGACTCAACGCAGCGCCGGTGTTATGATGAGATTTCCAGGCAACCTGATGAAATGCGGGAGGAAACCGAAGATCTGAACACAGGAGACGTTTGCGATCCAACTGAAACCCTGTTTTTGCATTACGGGTTCTGAAGAATATTACGGCACCACAGTGAGATGTTGTACCTGTGAGCACGGGTCGAAAACCTCCAGATTCAGCTGCCTGCCGTCGATTGAGAGCCTCTTATGATAGAGAGAATCTGTAAGAAGTCAAAAAGGGCAAAAAATATATATATATATGTATAAACGTGTGTTTTCAAAAATCTGTGTTGTTTTTTTTTTATCATACAAAAATCACCAGTTTGTTTTCACTCCGCTCCGTCTTTAGCTTTGGCTTATTTTTGGATTTCTATCTGCACTAATCCATATTTTTCTTTTTATAGAAATATATACAAATAAGAGAATTTTAGGGAAATCATTTCAGCAGTTTTTGCATAATTTTGTAAAATGTTAAATTAAAAAAAACATTATTATTGACTCAGACCATTTCAATGCCATCAGAACTTCTTTAAACAGCTTTATGATTTTTATGCTTTTTTTAAGAAATCAGAAGGTAAATTTCAATCAATTTTAAAATCCTGCTGCCTTTAATATGTTTTTTTAAATCACATAAAACCAGTTTTGAGTACTTATTCTGAACAATTTCATACATAACAACTTATTTTCATTCATTCATTCATTTCAGTGTTTTTGGGGGGTTTTGCATAATAGATTGAAAAAAGGAAGAAGAAAAAAAATCTTTTCTCCTAATCTTATAGGAAGTGGAAAACTGAATGGATTCTTCCCTGGCCCATTCCACATCCGTCTATTATGGTATGTGGAAACTCATCATGTTATAATACCCTATAAATAATGCATATATATATATATTACATCCTGCACATTATATATATATATATATACCACTATATAGGACCAACATCATCGCCCCCGTAAGAACGCCATCATCACCAAATCTGGAAAAACTCAACACTTACTCGCATTTGAGGCATATTCACCGATGAAGCGTCTGGTGAGGAATCGCACAAGGACAGCTGGAGGAAACAGATGAGAGGAAGAAAACAACAACATGCATCATTAAACTCACGGGTCCAGCAGTGGGAGGGGGCGGGGGGGGAGGTCATTCACTCCTGCAGGCACAACTCGGTGCCAACAATCTGTGGGATTGGTCAAACTGTAGCTTCACATAAAAGAGGCTAACTCTCTAGAAGGCCTATTTGCATATTTGGAAAGCAGCCTTGGTTAATATTTCATCCTCTGCCTTCCATCCAGACTCTGAGCTGAACATAAATGTGAGCACAGACAACCAGTTTCAGTTAAGGGCTTAAGTTTCCGTTGCTGATGGTGATCACTGGCCTCTGAAGGAGCGATACAAGTCTTACGCTCGCAACAACAAGTTTGTCACGTATGTATTCTGGGAAATGTAAAACACACATATTAAATCTCAGAAACGTCTGAGACATGATGGAATCCTCACTGCAGACGCGTCACGTCTTCTGCTGCAGACCCTTCGTGTTAACGCGATAACTCAGAAAACATGTCGTGGATCGTTTTCAAATTTTATACCCACATGGACTTTAGTGTGAGCAAGAACTGGAGTGATTTCAGGGAAAGGTCGGTTGTACATTTCTGACTCTAGGGGGAGCTTTATCTCCAAAAGTTTCAGCCAATAATTTCTCAGCTGTCCAAATTTAGTGAATATGAATCAACTGGAGGAGAATTATCTTCTATTTGTGGTATTTTTCTCTAGTAGTTCATATTTTACTCACCAGGGGGAGTTACGAAAAACGTTTTTTTTCGGATATATCTTCACATTTAATTTGAAGCGGTCAGAAATCGGGATTCCTTGTATCTAGATTGGGGGCTTTTGGGGGATATACCCTGATGACATCGGAGGTTTTGTATTTATTTTATTCTTTCCATCACAGAAGGAAACGAGAAAAGAAGTGTACAATGAAATGAAGATAAATATAAATGGACACATGCAGACGCACGTCTCTGGACACTTTCTCCACAGAAACAGCTCTGCTTCATCGCCAAGCACAGAAAATGAAAAATCCAGCCGGGCAGTCTAAAAAAACACCACAAAGATGGAGTTTTGACAAACGCAACAAGACCCCAGGCAGCAACAATCGCCCCCCCTTCTCTGCCTCCCCAGTAATTTCACGAAAATCTGGAATGTGTTTTGAACTTTGAACATTTACATGAACACTTGCAATTCTTGGAAAAAGGTCTAAGTTGGTGGAATCGGTAGATGTTGGTAGATGTGAAGCGATGAAATGCAGATTTTACGACATATTACCAACGTGAATAAAGAGAAGGTGGCCCAAACTGTCATGTGTGCCAAAGTAAGAAGTTTGATCTGGTTAATCACAACATAAACAGATCCAATGATAAAGAGCACAGACTCTGATTGATCAGACTTCTGTGGGATACATGCAGTGTTCGACTGATCCAATCTTGATATCAGCTCTTTGGAGAATTTTAGTGTCACAAAGTCACTCACTGAGAGGGACTCACCTGAGACGAGACTGATTTCCTGTTAGGACTCAGTAAAAGAAGCCAAGAAAATGTTTTTATTCTGTGTACGAAGAACTGGAGTGAGTTTGGGAAAGGTAAGTCGAATATTTCCACCACTAGGGGGCACTTTATCTTATTCATCATTTTTCAATCGTTGGTCAACGATACCCCCATAGTTCATATTTTATTCACTAGGGGGAGCTTTTTTTTATGAAAAACACAGTTATTAGGAAATAATTTCCTGACCATTTGTCCGAATTAGTTGAGAAACTCGGGTCATATGAATCGACTCATCGATATTTTACTGTATTAGTTCATATTTCTTTCACCAAAAAAACTCCGTTTTCCGTCTGTGTGAGAAAGTCTCCAGAAAGTCTGCAGAGAGTCTTTATCTGAGTCAAAGTCTGAAGAGAGTCTTCATCTGAGTCAAAGCTGTATTATTTTATGCTTGTTTTTCACTTTTCAAACCGAGAGAAAGGAGTTTTGAGTCAGAATACATCCAATCATGATTTTTGCTGAATGTCCACATCCAGTGGATGTGTGATGTTTGGGATTGTTGAGTTATGTGCTCCACTGAGTGCTTTCCTAGTTATCTCTGCCAAATCAGTCATTTCATCTGCAACAGTCTGATATGTTGGTGCATCATCAGGAGAGTCTTACAGGTGGTTAGGAGGTCAGGGATTATCGGAGGTGCACCAGCTACATTGCACCGTATAGCAACATTATTATGACATTATAACATTATTTGCCATTTCCAAAGATCTCTCCTGCTTTGACCTCTTTCTAAATGGATCCAGTATTCCGGACGAAGACTCACCCCCTCACTTGTTAGTTACAGTTAGTTGTTTCAATCCAAAGTTCATTTCATAGCTTTTCTACTTTGAGATGGTTAAACAGGAAAAGAAAGCCTGAAGTCAGCTGTGAGGCAACGCTAACAGATTTGTTCCTTCCGGCACCACTGAGGATAAGGTTCCCGGTCCATCTAGAGAGGTTTCTCCTGAACATCTAACTTCAGCTGTTTACCATCTACTTATGTCTATAATGTCTAAAACAAGGTTATGTGTGTCATTAAATCTTGCATTCAGATCAAGGAGGGCAGATCCATGATTGTTTTCCACTTTGTATCGTTATTACACATTAACTACTAGTCGGGTTCTGATGAAACATCTCAGACAGATTAACAACTGCGTAAGAAAGAACTACTAAAAAAAGTTTTTTTTTCTTCAATTTTGAACACTTACATTTTTGTTTGTTACATATAATCTACCTGATAGTTTGCCATTTAACGAAGGTGGGAAGATGGAACCTGTGGTGAGGAAGGAACCATGAAATCCAAGCGCGGTTCTGGATAACAGTGTGGATCCATTAATCAATATGACATTTTGAGATTTATCCGGCACCTTTTATCAATTACCTGAAACATTTGCACAAATTTTTTTTAATTCGACTAATAATTGGGATTTGGGTTGGAGTATAATTAATTATATTTGTACTATACTTCAATTATTATAAAAGAAAATCAGCTATAAGTTGACGAAGCTGCTTCGACTAAATCCTATCAAATATTTTAAAACACTGGATAAATTTAAAGTCAAGTGGGCCAAATAATATTCTCCTGATGTATTAAAGGTGAGAGAAAAACAAAAAAGTGAGTTTAAAGCCTATCAAGTATAATTACTGACTAATTCTAATGAAATGATTAATCAGCTGATCCGTGAGTGAGTGATGCATTTAATTAGAAAACCTGTTTTTTTTCGTTTTTCTTTACTGTTTCTTGGGAAACACGCTACAATGAGGCATGTCACCTTTAACCCTGTCAGCTCTCTCTACTTACTGATGTTTTGTTATGAGTTCATAACGAACGCAGCGTCACAGAAATGTCTCCAAAAGCTCTTTTTAAAGCAGAAAAAGACATTTTTCTGATTATATACTATATTTATAGACTTTCTTTCTGGGTATTTTTTTTACTAACCCTGTTATATATATATATTTTTTTTTTGATAAGAGACTGAAACTGGGATTTATTATAAACTCAAATAACAGTAACAATAAATTGCTTTGGCTGTTTTCGGCAGAGGAAGAAAAACCAGGAGCTGAACTTTGAATAACGTTTAGTAGAGAACTTGAAAAACAACTGACTGAAGGTATTTATTTATTTTTTGACTCACCTGATTTCCCAGCCCCCTGGCTTCCCAGCAGAGCCAGCTTGATCTCGTTCATGCCTGTGCTCCTTCAGGTCCTCAGCTGCTCCCCGGCTGCAGCTCTGTGTTTTGTCTGGTATCTGGGCTGGCGTCGGCTCAGTCCACTCTGGATGGGAGTACAGGACGGCCCCCCTCCCCTCCTCTTCAAAGGGCTGTTTCACTTTTTAAAGATGAATGGAGCGGAGAGGGGGGTTAAAACAAGCGCCCCCTTCTTCTGTCTCTCTCTCTGTCTGTGTGCCAAGCGCTTCCTCAGGCTTTCACACCTCTTCTTTCACTGCTTCCTCGCTCTCCCGTATCCCAGATTGCTCTCTCTCTCTCTAATCCCTTTATCCCCTCTTTATTCCTCCCCCCGTCCCTCTCCTCTGCCTATATATCTCTGTTTTCTGTCTCTTCCTCCTCCTCCAGAGAGGTTACTTGAAGGCCAGGGCTGACTAAAACTATTGTGCAGCTCCGACGTAGAACTGTAACTGTAGTCTGGCTGCCATTCGTGAGCATTTGGTGTTGTCATTGTGAGGTGTGTGGGAGCCCCGTCCCACCAGAGAAAGATGTAAGGAAGAAAGGAGTGACCAATATGAAGACTGGGCCTATACCCGACAGAGAGCAAGAGCATGTCCCTAAAAAAGTCCCCTAATCCCCTGCGTCACGCAAGCATTCCCTCTGATTGAACTCCTCCAATTAAATGTAAAGTTGCATCCACAGAATTTAAATAAAAATAAATCAAATATTACTCATCTTTGTATGACCTGGTTTCTATTGGTTCTTATTACATGTGAATGTTTTCTGTCATTGCTGCTGTCTTGAAATTCCTTTTTTTTTCTTCCTGTGAAGCACTTTGTAACTTTGTTGTTTGTACAAATGGGTTTTATCTTTGTTATTATTTACTCATGATTAAAATATCGACTATTCGAGGTCAAACATGACACAAGACAGTCGATCCATATGCACTAAATATGGACTAAACAGATCAATTGTTGAGAAAATACGGCTCCGAAAACTTGAGATAAAGCTCAAAAATATAAAACCCACCTTCCTTAAATCACTCCAGTTCTTCCTCGTACTAGTATCTATGTGGTATAACGGATGAAAATGATCGATGAAATAGTTTTGGAGTTTTCATTGTAAAATTTGGCCAGGGGGGAGGCTGGCGGTCGAGCCGAGTTGAATCCTCATTCCTAATCATTCGTCAAAACCCAGTAACAACTCAAAAGGCAAAATCTCTCTCCAGACGTCTGTACAAACGCTCCATGAAGATGAAAGTAGATAAAAAGGGATTTTTCAAAACAATCATTATAAAAAAAAACACTTTCACTTTCAGCTAAAAGTACACACACAGAAAACTATTTAAGATTGTTATATTCCCTGTTTTTCAAAGAGATAACCTTAAGTACCCCCTAAAGATTACACACTACACCTTTAAAGCACACACAGCGTCTGAATTGTTTTTATGTCGCCGAAACCAGTTACCTGCACCAGGTACCTGTCGGTATTATAACTTAATATCCCATAATTCCTCGGCGTTTTGTGTTTTTTTTTCTGGAAGAAACATGTGTTTGTAGTCAGATGGAATCCAGGAACTATATAACCTGAAACCGTTGATGCTTCTGAAACCAAATCTGGTTTCAAGGAGCGGCGTGGTGAGGAAGAGGAGGCAGTGACGCGATGGGGAAAACGTTTGACGACTTTGGTCGCGTCCGTTGAGTCGTAGCACACCAGAATGAAGCAGTGCGGTAACGTCGAGCGCAGCATAGAAGCAAAAGCCGTGAGAAGGAGGCCGGCAATAGAAATACCGATCGGAGCATCAGTCACAGTCCTGACGTCAGACTGACTTCAGGTTCGCCCTCCACACAAAACGTGCCACGCGGAGCCCATAAATCATTCTCCAGTTGCTGCAGTGTCACACGCAATAACGTCCGCCAACAAAATAAATATTCTTTAGACTAAAACCACATTTCTGTCCCCCACGGCCCTCGTGCGTGCTTGTTGAGGGCATCGGAGGCTCGTTTCCAAACGGGCTTCATCTGATCTTGAGTCGGTGTTCGTGTAAAAGTCAGTGACACTCTTCCCCAAAGAACCTCTTAAATTCTACATCATAGCGAGGGTAGAATTTACGACTTGACTCTACGTCTCTTGATTGTAACAGCATGTAGCGGGGGGAAAAGAAAAGAAATAAATAAAAGGGTTACGAATCCCTGGATTGTTTTGTTTATTTGAAATGGTTTCTTTATGATTATGATTGTGGAAATTAATACTCAAAACTTGAGGATTAACATGGACGGATCCTTTCAAACACTCGGTACGGTATGTAAACAATGCTTTTGCAGGATGTTATAAACACTTTGCATTATTCCCCATGTTCGCCTTTACATCATGAACTGTCAATCGGTGCGCGAGCTGCAAAACTTCCTTTTTTGGAGTTGGAGGCGCTCTGATGTTGACGTTGACCACGGGGGTCGACCTTTTGAGCGCCATAAAACAAAAGTTGTGATGATGAAACGAAAACAGGTTGACCACATAATGTGCAACCAAATCCATTCATAATGCACGGCACGCAGGCTGGAAGAAGTGTTTATCAAACCGCTCGCTCTCCATTCGGCCATGTTTAGATATCATATACCCCACAAATCCCAAAAAAAAGAAGCTTGCATGAGGCAAAACGATTCTTCCTGCATAACTTCACGTAGCGAGGAGTTCAGATGAGGACTGAAATCACCGGCGTGTCGCATAAATTCTTCCACTCTCTCGTCAAAACAAGCGGGCATGTTGAGAAACAGAGAGACGCATATTAGGAAAATAAGTTCCTCTCAATCATTGTTAATGTCAAAGCGGTATAGTAGGAATTTTAATCAGCCTCAAAGCTGACATGCTTGATGAGTTTATTCAGCTGCGAGCACTTTGGGGAAAAAAATGAAATGTAATGAAATCACTTTTCCTGTCATGCTTCCAGTCGTCAGAACTTCTCAATGGACAACGCCGTTGTAATCGGGAAGAACCAAATTCCCTATTTTTTACTTCCAAGGCAAGCACGCGCTGGAAGAGCCAGCCAGCCATCCGTGGCAGCATTTAATCAAGCGGAGAGGGACGGACGGCGTCTCCTGAGCCGATCAACACGTGGCCGCGAAGAGGCTTTTACATGGGACGACGTCATGTGCCCACAAAACTTACACACACGCCAACAATACACAGGAGACCTCAGCAAATCAGCATCAAAGGAGGCCGCAGAACCTCAGCAGGATCATTGCATAACGTCTGTGCATCAGGAATCTGTCTGGAAGGTCTGTGTTTATTCGGCGGAACCAGATCAACCACCGTTGTATGTGTGACATGGGGGAAAGTTCTGCGGCCCTGCTTGTTTCATCGTGGCTGTTAGTTCCAGCACCATTTAAAAAACTAAATGGTCAGCCTGATTAAATGTTATTTGCGTAAGTGGAGAGTCTGGTAGCAGAACGCCCAGCAACTTAAGAAAAACACGTGCAAACAGATAAAACACAAGCAGTTAAAGAAAACATCTTCCTCCATTTGATAACACAGGAGCGCTGCAAAAGCCACAACACAGCAAGAAAAACCATCTGCAGAAGCTATAACACAAAACGGAAGCGTTTGTGAAGGACCCTGAAAAGCGATGCACCCCCAGACGCCTTTTTTTAATGCTTCATTTAGTGAATAAAACAGATATGATATAAGCTGAAACAAAATAGCTCTGGTATCTGATGTGTACATGTTGCCATGGCGACAACTGAAGTCTTCTCAAGCAAGTATAATACACCTTTTTTACTGCAGTTTTGGGTACTGTCCATGTTAGTGGCATTATTAAGTTTTTTATTTCTCGTTTACACCATTCTTATTAACGTTTTATTCCAAGTCACTCAACCAAGTGACCCCACGACCTTCGATTTAAGCGACGCTAACACGGCTAATCAAAATATCTTGAAATGTTTGTGTATCATATCTGTTTTATTCACTAACCAGAGCTTTTAAAAAAAACATTTCGGGGGGTGCATCACTTTTTAGAGTCCTTCCTAAACACTTCTGTTCTCTTGTGGCTTTTGCAGCGCTCCTGTGTCGTCAAATTGACGAAGACGTTTTATCTATTTGTTTATGTTTTAACTATTTGCATGTGTTTCTCTTAGGATGCAGTGCGTCTGCTCCTGTCGGCCACAGCAGGTTTATCTTCCCACAAATCTTGAAAACAATGAATTGGCAGACGTTAACGTTGATGGATGAAGTATTCAGATCAATCAGTGCTCTGCTCAAAAGAATGAAGGAACACGTCAGATCTCGATGAACAAAATAGTCCAATTTGAAATCTTTATTGTTGTGTAATTCGTTGAGAACAAAATTACATAAGATCAGTCAATGGAGTTCCAAAAACTACTAAGCACTGGATTTTAAATCACACCCAAAATCAAAGTGAAAAACGTTAAGTCACAGGTTCTGATCCAACTTGAGTGAATTTCATCGCAACATCTCATAGTCTGGCTTCTGTGGCGCTACTTGGCCATGCCGGATAAACTGATGCACGACATCTCCGAAGTTCTCAAATGGCCGTTTTTAACGGCACGCATTCTAATCAATAACCAGCAGAGGGCGCTGTTCTTTTTTGAGCAGTGTTTTCAGCTCGTGTCCAATGGGTTCGTCCTCCGTCGTAACGACACCAGGAGGAACCCAGGGTCCTCTGCACCAGTGTAAAGTCTGATAATAGGTCTGAAGAGTTCATCCTGGTACCAGTAAGGTAGGTGAGGTACCGCTCATCTCCTGGATTCTCCTCCAGGCTCTTGAAACTGCTGGGAGACAAAGCAAATCTTCTTGCAATAGCACGTATTTGTGTTCCATCCTGGAGGAGCTGGACTACCTGTGCAACCTCAATGGAACACAGGTGGATAGATACTTAATTGATCCTTTACAGGAAATTGTTCTGTGGCAGCCGTTACGTTCAAGTGTCAAAGTTGAAGTGGAAACACAAGCAGGAACAATCAAGTGAATTGAAATAACGTGAGTCTGGGAGCTACCAAGCTCCAATTGAGGACACAAAACAGGTCTATGATAAACAAATAACTCTAAATAGAAAAGAACAGTGCAAATGAGACGAATAAAAGCAATGCAATGGAGTTTAATAAGACATGAGGCAGTGTGCAGCGGGAGAGAGAACCAATGTAAAGAATTAAACACCCAAGTTGTGCCAGAGAGAAAAAAAAAGAGAAGAAACCATGTTTTTTGGGATCTACAGATAAAGCATGAGGACGGGTCTGTGGAATGGTCTCCTTGAAAAGGGTTTGTGGGGCTGCGGTGAGTTACGCTTTGTAGTGTTATAATAGAAAACAAGGAAATCACCGTCTGTATGAAAAATGATCCCAGAGAGGATTGTTAGTCTCGTTTGAAGAGATGTTTTTCTGCACACATCCTGGCCAATAATCCAGCAGAGGTTGCTGTTCTTTTTGGTGCCGTGTGTTCAGAAGCTTTCAGGATTTCCAGATGCTGCAGATGATGGAGGGAGTGAGCATTAGGGGGGAAATCAGGGAGTTCGTTAACTTCAAGAAAGTCAAACAGTGGGGGGAAAAAACTTTTTTATTTTGTTAGGGGAAACATGGGATTGATGGAAAATGTGGTCTTGAACCACATTCACACACACACGGCACTGGTGACTCCGGCATGAAGGTCATCCTTCAGTTTGACAGGGAAAACTCAACGTTAATGCGACTTTGATGTTTGAAATTTCACCTTTAAATCCAATGATCATCCTTCGCTGTCCTGGATGTTAAACGTAAACATCTTGAACATGTTAAAGTACAAACCATCATCCTCTTCCTCGCAGGCACTGGACTGATGAAGTGCAGAGGCAGCACTTGTCCCACTTGAGGTCATCAAGACACCTTTCATTCCTGTGTTTGGACCCCGTCCACCCTTCTTCGTCATCGTCTTCTTTTTCGTCTGTGTTCAAGATTTAGTCCCTAATTTGGCCATCAGAGGAGAAGTTCCCGTAGCCGATGACTTTGAATGAGTCAGCGGTCTTTGGGCACACTCTATTTTGAGGTTTATGACTTCATCCACCTCCCTGTCTGTGGTGCACCAGCACAGACAGGGACAGATTAAATATGAAAAGTGATGTGTAGAATTCACTTTTTTAATTTACTGAGATCATCCACTTTTCCTCTGCTTATCCGAGGTCGGGTTGCTCTGCAGCAAGCTAAGAGGGGATTTCCAGACATCCCTCTCCTCAGCAACACTCTCCAGCTCATTCTGGGGGATCCCCAGGCGATCCCAGGCCAGATAAGGTACATAGTCCCTCCAGTGAGATCTGGGTCTACCTCGGGGTCTCCTCCCAGCTGGAGATGCCTGCAGAACCTCGTCAGGGAGGCGTCCTGGAAGCATCCCAGTGAGATGCCTGAACCACCTCAACTGTCTCCTTTCGACGTGAAGAATTGTCATTGAACTCTAAGGCTGAGCCCAGCCACCCTACAAAGGAAGCTCATTACAGTCGCTTGTTTCCTCGACCTTGTTCTTTCGGTCACTACCCAGACCTCATGATCATTGGTGAGGGTTGGAACATAGATGGACCGGTAAATTGAGAGCTTTGCTGATGCCGCACCGAGCCGGCTGTCCATCTCCCCATCCATTTTCCCATCATTTGAGAACAAGACACCAAGATACTTAAACTCCTTTGCGTGAGGCTTACTGAGATCCGTTTTGGTCATAAAGGTAAAAGGTAGTGTTTGTATCAGCTGTGCTCTAACATCTCATGTTTCTCCCTCTCCCGGACAAAATCATTCAAGATAATGGTAATAAATAATCACTCCTAATGCAATAACTCATTAGAACTGTAAATACGGAGACCCTAACTGGCTCTAAACAACTCAAAGTCTCCCGGCCAGTCTTGGCAGGAAGTATTTGGGAGGAAGTAAATCTCGGACAACAAAGTGATGAATGTGAAATGGATGCAAAAAAATCGGTTATCTAATTGTGGCTAATGCATGCTCTTGACTTGGGTGTAAACATTAGATGTGGGTGTCATCTCTGGAGAAGACCCCTGCAGCCTGAGGCGAGTCTGTCCTGACCTACTTCTTGTGTGTGTATTGGTGATTCACCCACCTGCTGTGACATGGAAGCCGCTTTGATGTTGTTAAATGAAACATCCGTGCGTTATAATACACATGCAGAGAAAAGTGGGAGAGAAGGAAGATGAGCAAGAAGGAGGAAGATGTGCGGCGGGAGGTGTAGTGGAGTGAATCCAGTTGGTTAAAAAGACAGCGTGGAATAAACTTTTAAAAACATCTCAAGGGGAATTTCCTTCATCTTATCCTAATGGCCTCTGGAGCTTCTCTCTCCTGTATGTCTTTTGTCAACTCTCAGACCCTAGTAAATGTAAATACAGCTCAAAGACTCCATACGGCTGAAAGCTGAGAACCACAATCAAAAAAACTGAAAGCAGCAGCGACCAGTGAGCAGGGAGAGACGGCAGGAGAGTCCAGGAGAACCAAAGACCAGAACGACTTCAAGATAAAGCAGAGTTGTTATTATCTTGTACCTATAGCCCCGAAAAAGGGGATATCATAGAATCGTCATTGCCGCCGCGTCCGACGCGGATCCTTTGTGTTAACGCCATAACACAAAAACTGTTTCAATGACCATTTTCAGATTTTGATACACCAAAATGTATTTCCGCCACTAGGGGGAGCTTTGTCTCCAAAATCACAGTTTTCAGGCCATAATTTCTCAACCGTTGGTCCGATTTGGGCCAAATTTGGTGCAAATGAATAAACTCAAGGATATTTATCTTATAAATAACATATTTTAAACTAATAATTTAATTCAATAGAGGTTTTTTGTCTGTTTTTTTTTTTTAGATATGCCCTTACTGTCAGGGACAACAAGCATAGGCCTAGTTCCAAAGAAATTGTTGAAATAAAGTGACATGTCCTTTAACCAATTAGATACTGTGGTGACAAAAGCGTCACAAACCATTTTGAAACCATAAAAAGTTCCTTATAAATCTTCATCCTTTATCCTCCTGAACTCCTTAAATGATCATTTTCAGCTTGTTTTTTATACTAAAGGTGAACTCCAATCCATTTAACTATTCAAATGCTTTAATAAAATGTCCTTTATTACATTTAACCAGTTCTGACGACACATTTTGAAAACATTTACATGCAAATAACTAAAAGTAAAAAAATGTGCATTATCAAGCTTATTTAAGATACACTTTCATGAAAATGAATAAAGCTTGATTAAGATGTCCTGTAGAAGGTGAGTGATCGGGACGTGGGAAGTTTTCTTCTTGATGGATAATGATCCAGCCACCAAGCTTAGAAATCCACAACCTGGCAACACAGATATTCTAAACAAAAAGGCACAAAACAACAAAAGGTTACCGTTTTATGTAAAAACCGTTGTTGTGTAAACACCCCAAAAACACTCAATGTAGAAGGAAAGCAGAACAAAGGCAGGGGAGGAAAAAGAAAACTTTCAAAATAAAACAGGAAACAGTAACCACGAAAGACGGGACCTCAAAAATGAACTTTCAAAATAATAGAGTTTGTCCCAAACAATTTCATTTTTAACTATGTATGTTCTAAAAATAATTTTTTTTGCTATATTGCGTATATTAAAATATTTTTGCCAGGTTTATGCAGAGATAGAAAAAAAAATGCGTTTATTTACATTGGATTGGGCAGTTTCTAAACGTATAGTACATTCAAAATTGATCAGACATTTGTGTTGACCATTAATCTTCTAATAAACTAGTGACTATTCCTGTCAAATAAATGCAGTGGAGAAAAAAAAGTATATTTCCCTTCTAAGAGAAATAGGATAAAGGTTTCAACAAAGAACATCTAGCAGAAGTTGCTTTTTTCATGAATAATTTTTGCTAAAAAGCAGATTTATGATAAAACTGCTTTCATGATAAGTCGTGTTTTCTGGTTTTAGCGCTTTCTGTTTCCCATCAAATTCCCAGTAAGACTTTCTTTGGCAATAAACCGTTTTGCGATTCTGAAAACCAACAGATCAAACAATCATCATCCCCCTCTGATCAGCCCAGCAAAGGTTGACGTTTAACACTTCATTTCAGCCTCCCTTGTATTCTAATGACGCATGATGTCATCCGAGAGGCAACGAGTCGGCGCCTGATGTTTTTTCGAGGGTCTCACGTTCCGGTCTGCGCGCTCCTGCAGAGACTGTCCAGACAGGATGAAGGAGTTCTGCAGCAGCGGCCCACCTCTCATGCGAAGGAATTCATGTTTTCACTGAAGTTCTGGAATATGTTGGCCTTTAACATTTTGTTCCATTTTCATATTATTAGTTTCAAACGCACCTGAACGCAGACAGAAACTGCCGAATGGGTCCTGATGGTAGAAAAAAATGTTTGTTTGTTATTCAGGTTTTAGTGACAGTGACATCAGAGGAGGATCATGTGACCTCTGAGAGCTTCATTGTGTTTTTTAATCAAGATGTAGAATTTCATTTCGTAAGGATTTCCAGCAGATCTTTCTAAAACTCGTGTCTACATGCCCTCCACTCTTCATCCGAAGAATCCAATAAGACAACCCAGGTACAAAAACAACTCTCAAAAATGCCGGACTAAATTAAATTCTGGTTATTTATCTGTCCTCGTTTATCGTCTCGCTTTTGTAATTCCGAGCACGACTGAAAAAACTTGACATATTCCGAGAGAAGGTCAATAAACCGTAATGATCCACAAATCTGCTGAGCGCCAGCAGGAAGCAGGTTGTAGAATGTGAAGACGAGCAGACAGCAAACATAATATAAACGGATAAAAGACTTAGATATTAGTTTGGTTCTGTTGAAAAGGGAATTTATAAGGAGAAAATTGATCTCAATAGTTATTCCTCCAATGAGCTGAAGTCGTCGCAGAGAGTAAAATATCAAGTGTATTTAATCATAATACCTGATTAACGTTGTATTTAAACTAGAGCGAGAGTTGCTGAATTTATTCTGTGTTAAGTTTCTATTTGAAATTAAGATTTGTCTCTAAGTATTGATATATTTATATTCGTTGGAGTTGAATCAAAAGGTTATTTTGCCGCATGTGATCAGATTTCCGACACGGTAAGCTTTAAGGCACCGATTTAATTAACCTAACCATAGCTAACTTGAGCTTAAAGTACCAATCACAGAGTAAATATTTCAAAATCAAATCTTTATTTATTTCACATTTCATGACACATTTATAACATTTTTTTTTTTTTTTAAATGACATTTCCAAAATTCAAATGTGAAACAATAAAATTTCATTTTATTTTCATTTCACAACAGTATTTCTGGTTAATTTCTGTAAAATTATTCATCTTGCTTAGTTTCCTATAATATTATATCATACATGAAAAAGTAAATGTACAAAATCAGTATAATCTCGTTGAAGGTCTGCATGTTCGACAACATAAAACGGTCCGTGTAATGTTTAATTTAATGGTAAAAAATATATAAGAAGCGTATCAGTTTAATAGAAATAGTAACATTTCTTCCCACCCAGCATGCATCTCTTCTTTTTATGGTTTTCCTTACTCTTTCTACCGAGCCAGCGGAGGCGGACTCTATCCGTTGCGTCCTGGCTGGCTGATGTGAACGTCTGGTCTGGAAAAACCTCCGTCAGGTTGCTCAAGAAAAACATCTCCAGGTTCTGACCGGCCTGAGCCACTTCTGAGTCTGGCTGCACAACAGAGGGAGAAAAAAAAAACGTAGACACACGGGAAGATAAGAAACTGTTTTAGTGCTTTAAACTTTATTAGTTCATCTATCGTCTGACAATCCTGGACCGTGTTCAGATTTTAGACCGTGAACGAGATCAAACTCTTATATAGAGTTATTTTTTCATTATATTATATATTTCAATGCTAAATTATATTTGACCTAAAAGGAAACGGCGTTAGCGTTTCTGTCTGAGTGCTTCTAGATAGCTGCTCTTGGCGCGTTAGCATCCTGGCGTTAGCGCAGACGCATCGGCGATACCTCCCAGTCCAAGAACAGCCTCATAGAACTGCTAGCGAGACTGAAAACTGCTGCTAAACGTCAGAATCAATGGCCGAATCAAACGTCAGTATCGAAGACTGGCTGATAGACACATCCTGATTGGCGGTATCTTCATTAAAAAAAAAAATCCAAATGGTGTGTGAACTGGTTTCCTGTTACATAATCCAACAGACCGTATGTAAATTCAATTACCTTAAAAGTTCCATCAAATCCACTCACATTCCTGAAGGCAGACTTACGTAATTGAAGGTAGCACAGTTCTTGAACATCAGCAGGACGTCGTCCACAAACTGTCCTGCTGTGAAGTAGTGGAGAGTGTTGCTCTTGTCAAGTTTCCTGCGGATCCCCGACAGGTTGATGGGCCTCTTGATGATCTGGTAATAGTTCCGGGCCTGGAGGACATTCACAGAGACTCAGTTGTTCCTTCAGTTTTCATTTTGACATTGTGCTCTGTTGTACATAATACCATCAGGTGGTCCTGGTTCTGTGCTGCAGAGTTCTGAATGAGTACGCCCGTCTTCACTTTGTGCTGATAAATGATCTTCAGTAGTTACTTTGTTCCATTTGATTTTAAAATGCCCCCTAAAAATCCTGGAAGATGAAGATACTGAGTACATTTTTTGCCTCGCTAACTTTATGTTTTCACCCGGGCGGTTGGTTGGTTGGTTGGTTGGTTGGTCGGTTGGTTGGTTGGTTGGTTGGTTGGGTAGGTGGGAAAGATAGTAGGTAGGTAAATTGGTAGGTAAAAAGACAGTTGGTTTGTTGGTGTGCGTTTGTATTTGTTTAACTGTAAATTATGTGAAATACTGTACAGTTTTCACATTATTCACAATCTTTAGTAGGGAGGAAGATAGGTAAGTAGGTAGGTAGGTAGATACGCAGGCAGGCAAGTAGGCATGTAGGTAGATAGTTGGTAGGTAGGGGGGTAGGCAGGGAGTGAGATAGGTAAGTAGATAGGGAGGTAGGTAGATAGGGAGGTAGGTAGGTAGGTAAGTAGGTAGGTAAGTAGGTAGGTAGGTAGGTAGGGAGTGAGATAGGTAAGTAGATAGGGAGGTAGGTAGGTAGGTAAGTAGGTAGGTAGGGAGGGAGGGAGGTAAGTAGGTAGGTAGGTAGGTAGGGAGGGAGGGAGGTAAATAGGTAGGTAGGTAGGTAGGTAGGTACGTATTATGAGGTAGGTAAGTAAATAGGTAATGAAAGTAGGTCGGTCAATCGGTAGGTTGGTGGGTAGGTAGTTAAGTAGGTAGGGAGGTAGGTAAGTAGGCTAGAAGGCAGGTAGGTAGGGAGAAAGGGAGGGAGGTACATAGGTTAGTAGGCAGGTATGTATCGAGGTTAGTAGTTAGGAAGAAAGGTTGTTTAGTTAGTTGGTCTGCAGGATGACTTGGTGGGAGGAGGGGTCTTGGGTCAGAGAAGACCGTAGACCACATTCCATTTGAATATGGTTTGTCTGTCTTTCTGTCAGCATCATTACATGTAACATACTTGATTTAACTCATTTTAAAAGTATACGGTCCTACATTTTGAAGTGTACAGAGGCAGCCAGAGGAATGTTGTTTTTTCCCATTTCTTTACATTTCTAAGAAGAACCCACCTCGAGGATTTCCCAGGATAAAAGTGGCACCTGACCTTGATGTCTTCGACGTCTCTGTGACATGTGACTTCACTGAATGTCTCCGTAACATGTGATAATAGCGACGATGCGGCTTTGGAGGAGGTGTGAAGCTCTATCAAGGACATTTCTCATTCATTTTTTTATTCTGGGATTTGTATAATGTGATGTCTATAAAAGAAATATGTTACAGAACAAAACATTGGTTTGGATTAGAAGACAAATCTGACCGGACTGACCAGAGGGCTGACAGGTTCATGGAAGGGAGCGCTGAGTGTGTGGCAGTACAGCAGCAGAGTCAGCTTCTCACACCTCTGAACAGGAAACACACAAACACACACTTCATCAGACGCACCATCAACATATCTAAAAGTAGTGTTACTGCTTTAATACAATGTTATTTGTCTAAACTTTTCAATTTCTCACCTGGACTCATAATTAACTAATCAATACAGTGAGTGGATTTTAACACTATTTGCCAGCCAGAAGCAGATTTTATTGTTTATGTTTACTTTAGTGGGTTTATTTCTGTGTTCATTCATGTCACACAATTATGAAAAAAGTCTCTTAGTTCCAGTAGAAGTAAAACAAAATGAAGAAACTAGTTCTCTCACAGAAACACAAAGAGGTTTAAGGAACTTTAGTGATATTACACAACAAGTTAAAGAGAGCTGAAAAAAATAGGAGGAGGAGGATTTCCAACCAATCAATAATAATAATATAAAAATAATAATCTTTACTTTATTTATCACAAGTTACACAGTACATACGTACAGCACAACATTAGGAAATGTATCTCTGCATTCACCACCCAATGCAGGTGCTCGAATGGCTGCTTGGTTGCAGGGGCGGTTTTAGCTTATGTGGGGCCCTGGGGGAACCTCCCTTTCAAAGCCCCCTGAACCCACCCCCCGGCACCAAAAATATAAAACAGATTAAAAATAACTACATATATATATATATATATATATATATATATATAATTTGATCATATCCCCAGCAGCTGCACAACAGGGAATAAGTGTTTCAGGCTGACCAGCCTATCTCTTGGTTTGATTGCCTTATCAGAACTTATCAGAACTTGGTATGGCATGTTATTAATCCATTACTACTAATACAGGCACTTGTGAAGTTTCACATCAGACGATCATTTATTATATCTTACTTCTTTAATTAAAGCGTCTACAGCATGCTATAATATATGGTATGCAACATAATTCCGTTTAATCATTTTCAGCGTAGCTTTAGTTTATAGGAAGCTAAAACTGAAGGTTTGTGTAATATAATACATGAATACATATTTATTTACTCATGTTTAGTGGTTTGCTCACATATCTGACTATGTAATTTGAGCTTGGACTTAAAAATATTCTCAGATAAGGATCACATTTGTTTGTAATTGTTAATATTAGTGGACTTTGGTTCTGAAAAAGAGAAAACCATTAGCGACTTGATTCTCCAGAGCGTCATTGTCGTTAAAGGACTTCGTATTAAAAAAGTAATTGATTTAAAATGAATTATTCTGTTCCTGGCCTTCTATCGAACCATATCAATTTTTTTTGATTTTACTTTTATTATGTATTTCATTTATATATATACTTTTGATATATATTTTATTATATATTATTTTAAACATGGGTAGGCTTAACATTTTTCCAGCAAAAAAAATATAATTAAACACATTTTTATGCAGATTTATTTGTGTTTTTTTTACTGAGGACAGTCAACCAGCAGCTCAGAGACCAAACCCGCATCTTACCCTCTGGTCCTGGTTGGACAGTGTGTACGGGGCTTTGATTCCTCCATGGGGGTGCAAGTTCTCACAGCTGTAGCTCCCTACGGGCTCCAGGTCAGTTCTGCACAGCGTGCACACCCAATCATCACTGCAGGACACACAGGAGGTAATAATAATTAAATCCCATTAACTACCAAATGTAATTCATGATCAACTCCATTAGATAAAAATAATTTAAAAAACTCAAAAACAGCCGAGGTTTATGCCAGCTTAGGACATTCCACTCATCAAACCAGTAGATGAAGAAGAAACCGCATCCTCAAAAACACTAAATATTAATGCCCTGAAAGAACCTCTTAAAAATAATAAATCAATCTGAAACCGCCATCATCTTCGTCGGTTCTAGATGGAGGGATATTTCCAAGAAAAGCCCCTCCAAAGATTTATTGGAAATGTCTAAAGGAGACAGTGTACCTCAGAGAACGGCTAAAAGCTCGGGACCCCATGAACCTCCAACAACAACGGGCAGTGAGGAACATGGAGGAGGAAGACGAGGAGTACGGGAGGGAGTGAAGGGATGAAGGAGGGCAGAAAGGCAGAGAGGTGCGAGTTTATGGAGAGACTTGAAGGAGAGAAGGAGAATCTTATAATCGAGGCGGTGTTTGACAGGGAGCCGGTGAAGTAGCAGGAGGATGAGGGTGGTGCGTTCTCTGGAAAAGGTTCTGGTAATGAGGCGTTCTGGACCAACTGGATCTTGTTCAGGTTGTGCTGCAGACTCAAACTGTAAAGCAAACTGTTGAGTTGCTGCACTGCTACAGGGATAAGTAGAAATCATCTACTCTTCAAAACACGAGGGACAAAGTTCAAATGGTGTCACATAAAAAGGGCCTCGGTTTCATGACAGCCGGACCTCCGACGGCGGAATTTTGACAAGGATGGTAATATCTTTTCGCATAAACATTATTCATAATTCTTTCTATGATATCGATTTGATATTGCCATGAAAACTTCTCTTCAAATTGCTCCTTCAAAAAACCTTTATTGAAGTTTCTCGACCGAATACTAACTTTTGTAAGATCACATTTGAACAAATGAGGGTCCGGGTCAAGGCTGCGCCGGTGGACGGACACGGTGTTTGAAACCGGACCGAGGGCCAACCTATCTCTATGAAATGTCAGATATTTCTCCACTTTGACAAATTGTATCAGTATACTTGAACCCGAAAACATGTAGGGTTAGAGTCGTGCGGTCGGGTCATAGGATCCAATATTTTACATTTTCACTGAACCCAAAAAGGTGCCGGATTAGGGTTAGGGTTCACGCCAGCATGTCACTCCTCAAATTAAATGGGACTCATTAATAATCTCAAACAGTCTCTATTGACTCAACCAGTTTCTATGAAGGTGGCGGTCTGCTCTATGATCAGATCCCATAGTGACTCAATAAAGAAGATAAGTACAGTCAACTAGTTTCTCTGACCGCCATAATAAAATAAAAGAGATTTCTTTGTGTCAATTCACATGAAGATACATTTAGACCCTTTTGCATTTTGGATCTGTGGCCTCGTCTGTGTGCAGCAGATCAGGGTGAGCATAGGTGCTACTGTGGGTGCTTACGCTGGGAAGGTGTTGAGGGCAGGCACATGACACGCCAAGTGGTAAACTTTAGGGCAGCTGTCACAGCAGAGCAGATCTCCTCCGTTAAGACACACAGCACAGAAATCTTCACTCTCCGGTCCGGGTTCTGGCTGCTGGAGAGGTGAGTCTTCCTCCTCTTGCGAGCAGCAGAGCTCATACGCTTGATCCTCCACTTCCACTACGTCCATTTCACATATAACTTCACATTCGTCCTCCAGCGTCGGGAACTGGTCCTCTTCTGCCTCTAGCTCTGGGTCCAGCTCAATCACCATGGTCTGCTCTGGATCTGGATCCAGATAAAATGTTCCTGAATCGTTCCTCCATTCATCAGATGTAGAATCAAACAGGATGTACGGCTGATATGGATCGGATTCGCAGTGGAAGCCTGAGTCCTGCTCTGGTTTGTCAGAGGCGGGGCTGTCAGGCCCGCATGGTTCACTCCAGGACTTTGGACTTGAATCAGGTTGGCTGAGGTCGGACGACTCCTCGAATTTAGACTGATCTTCTCTTATCTCAAAAATCTTTGCCTCATCTTGCCTGAAAGCATTCTGCAGGGAGAGATAAGGGCAACAGAGTGATCATCACACTAACCCTTGAGTCCCGTGACTCCGTTTGGACCTGCATCTCTCTACCTGTTGAAGATGATCCAAACAGACGGAATCACCGTGGAGTTCTCGGGTTTGTTTTTGCAGCCGTACCAGAGACACCACAGGCTGCAGAGATGACGATAACAACACAGACTGGAAGTTCAAACGCTCCAAGCGGACTACAGGTATGCAGGAATCACCCAGAATCCTTTGAGCCTGCGGGTGAATCCTGTGAAAATAAACAAAGGCACGATTGATTTAGTGTGAGGAGTTTGTCTTTGACGGTGCCAGTAGAACTTTTAGAGGTGTCTGATTACCATCCAAAATAATAAATATTTCATCATTAAAGGAATATTCCAACGATTTAAGGAAAACACTCGTTTATTCCATTCCTATTAATTGTTTCATCTGATTTGAGTCACTAAGGAGATTATGTTTTCATCAGCATCGGTTTATTTGCATTTTAGCTAGACATTTAGTTTTGTTCTGAACATTTAGGTTCAACATTTCGATTTAACATTTTAAACCTAACATTTGATTTTAGATTTAATATTTACATTTAGATTCAACATTTAGAGGTATCATTTCTATTTCTTTTTAATATTAATTTAGACAGTTCATTTTACACATATTTCATAGGAAGGTAAATGTGACCTAGTTCATAACAATTGCTGTAAATGTGATTTTCTTCTTCTTCTTTTTTTTTAAAGTTGCTTCTTTTAAACATTGTTTTCGGGGGCTAGATGTGGTTGCTGTTAAAATCAGCATGTGGTACGTTAAAAAGGCGCCCCATAGTGTAATGGGGGTGAAATTGCTGTCAATAAATGGCTTCTGAGACGGGGGACAGTCCCGAAGATGGTGGGCAAAATGACAATGGAGAAAAGAGAGACACACGCGTATTCAGGTGAGTGTAAGGTAGGTGAAGTATTCCAGTTCAAGGTGTGTTTTCATTTCAATAGGAACCACCATTTATACATGAGTATTTAAATATGAATAGAGGTAAACCCTTCATGGGTTTTCATCTGTGCTCAACGTTTTATTTACAGTTCCCCAATTACAAGGAATTTATCCTGTAAATAAATGGTATACTATACTTTTAGTTTGTAAAGGCTGTAAAAAGAAAAAGCTCAAAAAAAATATACATATATATATATATATATATGTATTATAGGGTCATTGCCACTGGTAATAAATACATAAATACAGAGGAAGGACACCTGTGATATAGAGTATCAACCTGGTAAATATCTAATGTATTATTTGGTAATTATGAAGGAAATAGTAAGAATATGGTAATAACACGGTAATAACATGGTAATAACATGGAAACAAACAAGGCTTCCATTTACAGTACAGTTTCTGATTACTTTCAGAGCTAATTATCATGCTGTACTTGTTAATGTTTGCGAACCTTCATGGTACAATTTGGTGTTTAATGAGTGGAGAAGGGAATAATATATTACTAATCTTAATTGACCCTATATTTGCCAGGTACATACCTAATATTTCAGCTGTAGTTTCTCTGTATTTACCTACTTATTATTAGGGGGAATTACTCAAATATATACAATAATTTACCATATATCTACTGGGTAAATACCTAATATTTCAGCTTTAGATTACATTTGATCCAAATGTAAAGTGCATTATAAATTAAATGTATTATTATTATTATTATTATTGTTTCCATTACTAATTACATTAGCTAATCTTCTCGTCTATTCCAGAAAAGAAAGCAAATAATACAAAATTTTCAAAGCGCTCAATTGTTAAGTATGTTCCACTAATGTGTGTTTTTAGGGGGGAATCTCTTTTTAAATTACCTTAATTTCTGTAGAAAAGCAGTCACATCTTGTCCCAGTTGTTTTTTATTTGGGGAAGGGGTTGCCCTGGCCTTTATGTTAGAAAACTGGTCAGATGCTCTTTTCATTTCACAGAATCCAGTCCTGCATAAAAGATATATAAACAAACAGAAAACAGGGATTCAGTGTTATTTTCATCGTAACAACATTTAATTGATCTTAGGTCAATCTCCACTTCCTCACCACTGTAAGTAAAAGTCATCCAGCTGTCGTGACCTTATAACCTTCAGATCAAATATTCAAATATTTATCAAACACTGCCTGTTCTATATTATTTTTACAGCTGGGAGGCTTAGTTCCTTTGCAGTATTTGAAGCAGTCTCAGATGGGACGGCCTTGGGTGCCAGCTCGGCTACACATGGCAACAGGGGAGAGTGTCCATGGCTCCATCTCCAGGAGATGGAGCCTCTTGGGGTAAAATAACAATAGTAAAAACTCCAAAGAAGCCGCTGGTTTGAAATCTAGTGGCTCTACGTTTGAAGGCAAAATACAAGGATGAAAAAAAACACGCAAATCCACCAAAAAAACAGTAAAAGAAGCAGAAGTCCATTTTACCATTTAATTTGCCTGGTCGTATTTAGAGGAAAAAAAACAATATATCATACATAATATGAGATGACACACACAGACACATAATCAGAGAAGAGTGGCGGAGCAGTAATAACTTACACGAGTCGGGTTTGAGTTGCATCATGATGGTATCTTACCTGATGCAATGAAAAAACAAGATGTCTGAACGTGTCTCCAGGTGGATATGAGCGGAGGATGAGAGGGATGACTCTGTTGTGTTCAGCCTCACAGGGGGACCCAGGTGATTTGTTTTGATTGGTGGGGATCTAAACTTACACGACCAATGACAAATCACAGAACGGTGAACTCAAGAAAAGCTTTCCAAACAGAACAAAGCAGCTTTAATTCCAGTATTACCTATTAATATCATACATTAATGATCAAATAATAATAACAATAATAATGATATCTGGGTTTCTTGTAATGCCTGTATATCTCATACTAAACTGTGTCAGATTTTGAGACAAAATTAAGCTTTAAACAAAAGAAGCCTAGGTTAAGACAAAATGTCTGTTTTAGATTGTATTCAATAACAAATCCAATTTAATGTTGCTATTAATGTTGTGGCCTTAATAATTTGTGGGAATGACATATCATCTCGTTGCCACGACTCAATAAGACGTTGGAATACTTAATATCTTGGAGCCCCACTGATGACATTGAAGAAACGACTTAATTACTCGTTCCCAAGAGAAAAGAAGTCGCAATAAGTCGTTCCCACGCCTTATTGACATAAGGTTACATTTTTTCAATGAGGGGCTTTTCACTGACACCCTGCTGGTTACCAATACCGTTCGCAGTCAATGTTAACCAAGTCCTGACCCATCCGGTTTGGAAAATCAGTTTATCTGTTCCACATATTGATTTGAAAAAAGTGTTTTCCGTCAGATACCCTTCCTGGCGAAACCCTCCCTATTTATCTGGGCTTGGGACCGGCACCAGAAGGACGCTGGCTTGTGAGCCCTTCTGGCTGGGTTATACTAATAGCGAAAGAGTAGGTTTGATAATTTGCTAATTTAATGTCTCTTTACTCGTTAAATTGTCTGCTCTCAAATGAAAATGTCCCTTTTATCTCTGCAGCAACCATAAAAACCTGAAAATGCTGCCAAAAAAGACATAGACAGAAATCCTCCCTTCACACTTATCAGTCCATGAATAATGTGAGTTTTATAGAGGTAGTTAAATGTGACAAGAGATCCGAGTGGAATTCGGGTCCAGACTCAGAGGTCATCTTTTATTAGATGAAATTATATCTATACTTATTATTAGAACTTGAAGTCTAGATACAAAGAGTGCAAGTGTGCTTTCTCCTCCTCCACTCTACTTTCTCAAACATGTAAGGAGTAATTATATGAAAGCCCGAGATCATCCAGGCAATCTCTTGTGATTGATGTTTGAATGAGATATATGTCTGCAATTTTGTAACATTTTCTTTTCAAATATGTCCTCTTTTTCAGGAAAAGATATATATCTCTAAAGCAAGCAGGTCAAACTCCATCACAGAGGGGGCTAAATTTCAAAACTATTAAAACTCCACAACGCCGAACAGCACTTAAACTGGCCACGCTTAATCTGAGGTACTATAGGTATTATAAGTCTTTCTTATTTTATTTACATGTTTATGGATTTCTGAAGAAACAAAGGGAATAGAACATAGTGAAATCACAGATAGAATTTGCCAAAATAGATTAGCATAACTCATTTTTACGTTTCCCTCTCCATCCGCAGTGTTTCACAGAATCATTTCCAATAAAAAAGATTTTATTCACAGGCATTAACAGCAGCCAGAAAACTATATGTTTCAAGTTAGAGCTAAAATATTTCTGTTTTTAATAAACAATAGTAACAAAAACTAACTTTTATTAACCCTTGTTAAATGGCTGGGCTGACTTCGCCTTTCTTCCGCCATAATAAAACATTAAGTCGACTTTTGCTCCTGGTATCGGTTATTGCAGCCAGGACAGTTTTACCTCAGAAAACATTCAGGTTTATGAAAATATTCCAGGTGTATTTCACATTCAATGCAAGAAAGTTAATGTTTTCTTGTTTTCAACAACAGCACCTGACAGGTGTTGAACGGCTGGAGAACGTGAACGCACCTCGCCAGTTCATTAAAACATGCGTTCTATTCACTAATACTCGCCTGCAACTTTCTTATACGTTCATTTTTGGCGTTATATTTTTATTTTTTTCATCCATATCCTCTCCCGGGCTCGGTAGCATCTCTTCTAGGGGTTGACTTAAAGTTTATTAGAGCGCTGGCGCTGGTGCTATTGATTGACGCACCAGCTATTGCAGTGCATTCTGGGATTTGTAGTATCTGTGGTGTTGGTGCTGTAGACCAGCGGGCTAGTTATCACAGAAATTAGGTATTTTCTCTCGGGCGGGATATAATTATTCTGCTTTTGGTTTTGAGTTTGATGTGTGTGTTCTAAAGTGATGAGATATTTAGTTTATGAAGCATAAGTTAAAACTCATTTCATTATATTTATTGAATTACCCAGGAACCGGATCTGGTGTAAAACCAATGCCAAATTGATGCTAAACACAAAACTGATTTCCAAACCCGATCGAACAAGATGGAAACAGATGATCCACTGTGGCAACCCCTAAAGTGAACAGCAAGAAGAAGAAGAAGAAGAAGATTATATTTATTGAATGAAAACTTACTTTAAAACAATGATATCTTGATGTAATAGTAATATCATTGTGTAGAAATACAAGTACAACACGTACGTTTTGATCTTTATATAAGCAGAAGGACAATGATTCCTAAGTAATTGAATGTTTACCTTTGCCAAATGAGTCATGTTGTTGTCTACATTGGTCTGTCCATCTGTCCTATTATAAGATTACACAAAACCAGAAATAACCCATTTTGTCATGGATCCAAGTAATGAGGTCAAACCAGAAGTTTTTTTCTACCTTTTATGGACATTGAAGGATAAGGCTTTTTGGACCGCATTGCTAATATGCGTAAACTTCTTGAAAGATTAAAATGAAACTGTGTTTAAGGGTGGTACATAGATTGAGGAAGAAATAATAATATTTTGAAGCAAGACCCTTAAGAAAACCACCATTTGGGTAAAGTTCAATTGGTCATATTATGAAGGACAAAATATCATTGGACTATTGCTTTTTGGTGCGATGACATAATGTGGAAAATTAGCTCAGCCACGGTTAAGCTATGCTTATTTTATTTCGTTTTTATTCATATTGTTATACCTGTTATTAATGCATTTCTGAATTTTATACTACTTTTATTACAATTATGTTACTTTTCTATCCCAATTTTAATGTTCTATGTATTTTTATATGAATCAATTAGTACATGGAATTTCTTTTCTGTAAAGCACTTTGAGCTAGATTTCCTGTATGGAAGGTGCAATTAAACAATTTTTTAATTATTATTTATTTACTTACTTATTTTACTATTGATCGATGTATGAGCTGGCGTTGTGAATCAGTATTGTTTTATTTACTTGGACTCACTCATGTGTCTCAGTCACCACAGAGTGTCGCTGTGGATGTCTTTGCACTTTTGTACGAGGAGCCAAATCTCGCACAAATCCGCGTGGTTACCAAATCCCGTTCCTCTTTCAACTAGCCTCCGAGATGGTAGGTGTAATCCTGTATCCCTGTTCATCGAGATCGGTTTAAATCTATGACCATCCTTGTTCATACGTTCAATTAA
>VRLP01004579.1:0-47052 GCA_009660295.1 Lophius piscatorius
GGTGACGGTGTGTGTCCGGGACTTTGAACTTCCAAGGGAAACGTATTCTGTTCTGTCAGTGAGGTAGGATTGAAACCAGTTTAGGGCGGTGGCAGTGAGTCCAGTGCTGTGATGTAGGCGGTGTAGGAGTGTTCCAGGGTCAACTGTGTCGAAGGCAGCAGACAAATCAAGGAGAATCAGGAGGGAAGGTGAACCAGCATCTGCTAATCGGTTTAATGTTAATAATAATAATAATAATAATAATGTTTAATGTTAATGTCTAATAGGTTTTAATGTTTTCACAAGTGGCAGCAGACAAACTTCAACACTTTCTAAAACTAACTCTGAAACATCCATAAAACGATGAGATCATCCGGACCAAAGTAGACCTCCGACAGGTCTACCTGATGGTTCCGGCAGTCTTAACTGCTTGTTTTCTATAACATCTATTATTGAGAGGATGAGAGTTTTCTGATGTATGGGATGGGAACCTACTTATGGTGGGCTCTTCTTTCTTTCTTTCATGATCATACTATTACTCAGGATAGTATCCAACAGGTGGGTTCGCGATTTAGAGGATTGGTTTATTTTATTTTTATTTAGGTCTTTAGTTCCAGGCTGGTGATTTGGGGTTAGAGATACCCTGTAAAGTAATAAGCTGAACATCACAGGGATTAGCCACTACTTTAAAATGTTACACAAGACGTGACGAACATCATCATCATCATCATCATCAACTGGATTACACCGTTAACGTAACGCGTCCACCTTAAATTGATTCCACCTTTACTCTGTCATTGATAGCGAGCTGATTGTTAGCTGAATGCTAACAGATAGCCCCTGAAACTAACCGTCGGCTCGCTTTCACACCATGACTTCACTTAAACACGATGTTGGAAGCTGCGGCTGAGTGAATCATAAACAGGAGAAACTCAACAAGAACGTTTAAAGCAACACCTTTAACTGAGAAACTACAACTAAGTCTACCGAGGCTAACAGCACTACACCTACCAGCAGCGTGATGCCGTCTTCCTGTTGTTGTCGACGTCACGTCCGGTGTCACCCCAAGGTCCTAAATGCTGCCATGTATCATGTTGATTGGTGACAATCCCAGGCGGGTTTTTTTCTTTATGCCCTCAGTAGGTCAACATCACTCTGAGTCAGTGGAGCTGAAGTTAAACCAATTCAATACTAAAAACAAATATTCACTGTTATGAAATAGTGGAAGAGGCAGTAATACCGCAGAGTAGAAATACTCGGATAAAAAAATACACAAACAAAAGTAAAAGTTAATTTAAAGTAAAAAAATGTCAGAGATGTGATGATTGACCAGCTGTCACTTTGCTCCTCAAATAAGCTGAAGCAGGAAGGAAATGAATCTCCGTTGAACATCGTTAGGGCTGAACCACCCGCTCTTCATCGGTTTCATCCACTTTCAGGAAGCTTCGGGCTGATGGTCGTCAAACTCCAGGATTTTCTAACGGAAGAGAACTTTTTAACTTTCAGGCTTTTCACTTTAAAATACAATTAACTTTGACGTAACTTTTTTTCTTTTCCTCTGATATTTTTTAATTGACATACTTGAAAAGTACAAAAAAAAAGTCTTTCAGCTGTTTAAATAATAAATAAAATGAATAATAAAATAATTTTAAACTTTTTAATGAAGGCTTTATTCTGATTTTACTCACACACTGCTACTTCTTACTTTTTAAAAAAGTATATTTTTATCTGCACGTTAATATTTACCTTTACATCGTGCTTTTTGATTTCTATTCATCCCCCTCCCCTACTTTTTAAATGTTATACTTTTTCACTTTTTACTACTAATTCTTACTTTTTAGATATTCTACTTTTTGCATTTTCTTAAGTTTTTGCTTTATACTTTAGCCTAATTCTCACTTTTAAATTCTATCCTTTTTTTTTATATTACACTACAATTTTTTTTACGTTGAAAAATTCATACTTAATTTTATATTGATTTTATTTTTACACTACTTTTAAATTTTTAAATATTATTTAACAAAAAAAGTACTTTAGAGAGCCAGTACTTTTTCGATTTAATTTTTCCTTTTTTTTTATTACACAAGTAACTGTACTCATACTCGTAAGTTTAGTTTCTCCAGTCTGACAAGAGTTCTATGAACTTCAGAAGAAAATAATTCAAATACACAACAGAAACTTTATAAATCTCAGTAATCTATTTAACAAACCAACTGCAGCGAGAATACAACATTTATGGTTATTCCGTCAGTAAAACTGCACACAAATATTTATCTATTATGTCCTTAGATAAATGTTATATTGTGATTATAATACATGGAATTCAGCAGTTGAAATATATTTGTAGATCTTTCAAAGCCTGCAGCTGACAGGATTAACCACAAACAGCAATTTACGTTGTTTTGTTTTTTTGTAGAAGAACTTTATTGAACAGTATGGAAAAACTTTGACAAACATAAATTACATGTTACAGTAAGGATTTTTACAAGACAAAAGATAAGCACAAACAATTATGTAAAAATAAACAAAAAAACAGAAAAAGAATTTAAAAAAATACCATAAATAAAATATTCAAATTTAGAAAAAAAAGCCCAGAAATGCAATTCTTCCCAAAAGGGACAAACACATTTACATTCATAAAATAAACGCTCTGGTGTTTCAATGTGTTCAGCACAAAAGCAAATGTTATAATGTAAATCAATTCTAAATCTTCTTATTTACAATATAGGGTTGGGAACTTTAACTTAAACTTTCCTGCTGATTGTTGTATAATGGCGACGTATAAGGGGGGATTTTTAGATGTGAAATAAACATTTTTAAGATATGAAAGATTGGTGCGATTTTTACAAAGAAGTTAGTTATTCAAAGAAAACTGGTTTACGTTAGTTTAGATTCATTTCAAAACTCTTCCTGCTGCTGAAGGGACTGTATTCGTGGAGGAACGGAGATTCCGACTTCCTGTCTTTTCTTCCGTTAACTATAATTTAATTTACTGTTAAATATGAACGATGAGACCAAACCGTTTATAATATATTTTGATAATGTTTTAAAACAGACATTGTTTATAAACACGTTAGTTTACATACTTCTCAGAATTATTCCGCCCATCAGCTGACGGTATTATTTTGGTGATGGACCAAAGAGGCCAACTTTGATTTCCGGTTTGCCTTCGTCATCTAATTAAATCAAATACTAACAATTGGTAAGTAGTTTTCCTAACACATTATTATTTTTATTTTTAAAATGTCTGATTTTTTAACAGTTTAGTTATATTTCATTACCTTAGGCGAAATCCATTAGACGGTACTATTTTCGAGAAGGACCTCTGACCCATGTACTTCCGGTCGGTGTTTAAACACGAGGGATGGCTTCACGCGCTCAGGAATTGACGTTGATCGGAGTGTGTGACGGAGAAGTGGATTCTAGGCGACACCAGACTTCGTTCATCATCAACAAAGTAGGCGGACATCCAGACTGGTCCCCGGTTATCTCCCGCCATGCTCCCCGCTGTGGTCTCTGCGGGTCTCCGTTAGTCCACGTGGTTCAGGTGTACTGTCCACTGGACTCCTCCCCCTACCATCGGAACCTTCACCTGTTCGCCTGCACGGGAACAAAGTGCATTGGCAGGTCGGAGTGTTGGAAGGTGCTCCGCTCTCAGTGTCTGGAAGCGGCGGTGTCTCCCAGCCGACCTGCCCCGGCTCAGGGGGCTCCTCTGGCGGCCAATGACTGGTGTGACGCCGCTGATGACTGGGGGGCGGAGGAGGAAGAGGAGAATGGATGGGGAGGAGATGTTGTGAAGAAGAACATCAACCATCAAGAAGAGACAGAAGGTAGGAGTCAGGAGGCGTCTTCAAAAGCAGTTAATCCTTTAGTAAAATTCAGGGTCTGTGATTACAAGTACTTGATTACTTAAATACTGCAGTGTGTGGATATACTTTTATTACTTCATATACTGCTGGGTAGTTTAAACTGAAGTAACGTTTTATTAGTAACATTAATTATTGGTATTATACCATATATATATATATATATATATATATATATGTATGAATATATTGAAGTAACTTAAATGATCTCGTGACAGTACAAAAGTAGCTTTAAAGGAAATATTATGAATAACATAATACATTCTATCTATAACACACTTTATATTTTAATCTAATCTAAGTATATGTAGTATATATCTATGAATAGTACAATATTTACAAGTATATTCACTTTACTCTTGTATAACTGACTGATCAACGATAATTGTTCAATTCACATGTATTAGGCTCTTACATTCATGTTTTAATGAAGATGAGGCTAAAGTTTGTCCTGGAGCGACGTGTGTTTGAGTTAAACTGGACTAAATAATGACTTAAACCCACAGACGAAGCTTCAAATGAAACATTAGCAGAACAAAAAGCTCTTATTCAAACCAAATCTTTATTTTATATAAAAAGTCCCACAGGAAAAAAAAAAAATCAATCCACACACAAGCTTGTCAGACGAAGAGTGTGTCACTCCTGTACGTCTCATTCATTACGAAACACACTGGAGCTTCTGAAAGGTGTACCGCAGGGATCCAATCAAGGACCTCTATTATTATATTTATCTAATTATCTTTGTGTTCAAATTGTTGTGTCCACTTATATGCAGATGACACACTTCTGAATATCCGTCTTTAAACTAATTATTCAGTCAATTCACATATTTATTGTTTATATCTCACAACTTTACAGAAAAATACAAACAATGCTCCATTCTACTATTTAACAAAATGTTCTACAAGCGTGAATCAGTCAAATGCATAAACCCGCACGCGGCGACAACATGAATGTAATAACAGTGTAATAAACTGTAAAGTAATAACACAGTAATTAAAGTTTAATACAAATATATAGCTCTGAAATTGCTCATTAGGATAAAGATTTACCCCAATTGGTTACCGGATACCCCCCCGGAACCTGATCACCCTGGTGGGCCGCCTCAGAGGACGGAGTCCTGTAATAAAAGGCCCAAACACCCGCTGATCCTGAGGTACACAATGTCCCTAAGAGGTCTAAAACGTCATAATATGAATTTAAGATGATCAGATAGGTCTTTGATATTTAAAATCCAATGATATTTAAAATCGAATAGTTTCAATATGTCTTGAATTGGACCTGTCGGAACCTGCAGGAACCCTGATCAAACCCGTGTAATGATTGATTTAAAGTTGTTTGAAGGCAGACGTATGAACACGTGTCGTCTGCATAGAACATAACTGTTAAGAGGGCGGTCCTACGATAGATCCCTGTGGGACACCCTTTCAGCCAGGCTTTTGTGGCGATTCTGTCGTATCAACGGTTTCCGACGGTTGAACAAGGTTTACGGTCGGCCAGACAAACATCTTCGTACCGGCTGGCGTTCGTAACTGGGTTTTTGTTTTTGTTTTGTTTTTCACTTCTGTTTCCGTCCTGCAGCGAGTGAGAGGGATGTCAGCAGCCGGCTGGAGGATCTGTGTCTTGGAGGGTCCCAGGAGGACGTCCCCGTCCTGCAGTCGTTCTTCATCAGCGTGGTGGACGAGTTGGATCTGGCCGGCGAGGAAAACGACCTGCAGCACGCTCAGCAGCTGCTGAGGGACTACGAGAGGAGGGAGGGGGTGGCAGTAAAGGAGCTGGAGGGCGGCGGCGAGGGCGAGAAGTATGAAAAGACCAGCGCCAAACACGGAGATGCCATCTTCTCCAGGTTCAGGAAGAAGATCTCGCTGTGCCCTCAGCAGATTATGCGGTACTGCCGCGGCGGGGAGCCGCTCTTCATCTCTGTGCCGCCCTCCAACATGGCTGAGGTGGTTCCGGCGTGCGGCTCCTGTGGCGGGTCCAGGACGTTTGAGCTGCAGCTGATGCCGGCTCTGGTTGGTCTGCTGCAGACGGCCGACGGGGAGGCGGAGCTGGAGTTTGGGACGGTTCTGGTTTACAGCTGCGCAAGCAGCTGCTGGGCGACCGGGTCGACGTCGGCTGTGGACGAGTTCTGCTTTGTCCAGGCGGACCCAGACCAGCAGTTCTTCCGATGACGGACAGCCGCGTCGTCTCCGTGGAAACAAGGACAGCGGATCAGGGGGGTTATTCCAGACCGCGGGTTTAACAAAGTCTGAGTTTAACTGTGACATCGCTGCAGCGATGAGGGACGCTATGACATCACTGACGTGTTTCTGACAGAAGTCGCAGCTGCTGGTCGATTTAATCAACTCAGTAAAAACGTCAAACACTTCCTGTTTCCTGCTTCTTACATGTTCTGACTTCCTGTTTATTTTGTTTCTGACAGAAGAAGAAGAATGGTTAATTTTTTTTGGTGGTTTGGAAATTTAGTCGCCCCTTCAGAGAAATTCGCACTAAAATCGATGGCAGGTAAACCCGTTCAGAAATCTCCGGCTGTGATGATGTCACACCTGAGGAAACACCTGCTCACACTCTAAACGTGTCTCGATGCTGCGTTCACATAAAACTATTTATTTCACGAGAATCACAGCAGAATCATTTCTGCGTTCCCTCCGGTGAGGAGCGTGGAAGCCACAGAAGCATCAAACTCCCACTCCGCCGCCGCCGCGTCTGATTTCACAGCATCATCAAGAGGCAGGACACAGACGATAAGCTCCTCCTCCATTAGCGGAAAATCTCATCTGATTGGCTTTTCCGTCACAGTGTCTCGTAAATTTCTCGACCAATTAGTGATTTTTTTCCCCCCCCAGTTGCACAAAAACACGCGGACTGGCAGCTTTTCTTTAATCCGATCTCTGGTCAAAAACGCGAGGAGTGGAACGCGTTTGTGACCTCACAGGAAGTAGTTAGTCTATAACCTGAAGATGAACCCAGTAGTCGGTAACGGACAGGCGGCGCTGCTGTTTTCTTCTTCTCTGGGTAAGACTGACTAGATGCTACAGTGTTGTTTCCACCAGCGTACCGTATGGTACCAGTACTGATTGGAACCGGTCCTGGTTCCTGAATGGATTGCGTTTCCTATGGTCTTGTTTAAAAAAAATCATCATCTGAAGTCGTCCCTTTTGTCCGTTGGAACCATTTTCACATTTCTGACCCAACAGTTAATGGAACCACGAGCATCAGAACACGACTGAAAATAGTCTGTGACATCATCGGTGACATCATCGGTGACATCATCAGAGCTGAAAATAATCTGGTTTAAACCCTGAGCTCTAACATACAAGGCTTCTTGAGACGCGCCGCGCTTTTGACTTTGGCCTCACAGACGTCAGAATGACTGGAGGACCCGCTTCATCCAATCACAACGGATCAGAACGCCCGATTCTGGATTATACCGGTTGATGCTGGATCAGTTATCGGTCTCAGCTCAGTCCTTGTGTAAAATCTTTGGTTTGATTGATGACATCACGGTCATGTGACACCCTGGTGGATGCTGATTGGTTTTCAGGCACTTGAGGGTGGCTTTGGTTCAGGTAGTGCAAACGTCAGCGGCGCCGGTAGAAGAAGAATCACTGAGTCCCTCTACGACCCGTGGAGTCGTACCGGTCGCCATGGTTACCGATGTCTCTGCCGATGATCTCGTTCACTGTAACAGACACAGAATAAGGGGGGCGTGGTTAAACACATCCAGGTCATGTGACTCACTGTATTAACCATGTATTAACCTGCGTCTTGCCCAGTACATGCTGGGATTGGCTAAATGCATGTTGCTTACGGCAACAGCATCGAGGTCATCGGCAAGAGTCAGAGTCCAGTGGTAGTGATGATAGTTATAGTTGCAGTAGTTATTAGTATTGTTACTACCATTACTACTACAGTTACTATTACCAATACACCAATACTTCACTATCACTACTAGCACTACTACTAACATTACTATCACTACTTTTAACATTACTATCACTACTTCTAACATTACTAGCACTACTAGCACTACTTCTAACATTACTATCACTACTTCTAACATTACTAGCACTACTACTAACATTACTACAACTGCTACTAACATTACTATCACTACTTTTAACATTACTATCACTACTTCTAACATTACTAGCACTACTTCTAACATTACTAGCACTACTAGCGCTGCTACTAACATTACTACAACTACTACTAACATTACTACAACTACTAGCACTACTACTAACATTACAACTACTACTAACATTACTACAACTACTACTAACATTACTACAACTACTAGCACTACTACTAACATTACTACAACTACTAGCACTACTACTAACATTACTACAACTACTAACATTACTATCACTACTTCTAACATTACTAGCACTACTAGCACTACTTCTAACATTACTAGCACTACTTCTAACATTACTAGCACTACTTCTAACATTACTAGCACTACTACTAACATTACTACAACTGCTACTAACATTACTATCACTACTTTTAACATTACTATCACTACTTCTAACATTACTAGCACTACTTCTAACATTACTAGCACTACTAGCGCTGCTACTAACATTACCAAGACTACTACTAACAATATTAATACTATTACTAACATTACTACAACTTTTATTGCTGCTGACTGTTGGAACCAAAAAAAACAAAACAATGAGACCGCTGCACTAGACCCGGGAGAACCTGGTCACTTTCACGAGTAAACCCACTTCAGTCTGGTGAATGACCCAACAACCAAAACATTATGATCACAACGCAGTCCGCTCAAAAAGCATCGATGTTCAACACGATTCGTCAAATGCAGCATGTGACGCAAAATAACGCAGAATTATGAGTAACAGTATGAGTCAACAGGAAACGTCCCTCCTGAGCTCAGACTACGTGTGAAGTACTAGTAGTGGTAGTACTAGGAGTGGTGGTTGTACTAGTAGTGGTGGTTGTGCTAGTAGTGTTAGTACTAGTAGTGGTAGTACTAGTAGTGGTGGTAGTACTGATAGTACTAGTAGTGGTGGTAGTACTAGTAGTGGTAGTACTAGGAGTGGTGGTTGTGCTAGTAGTGTTAGTACTAGTACTACTAGTAGTGTTAGTACTAGTACTACTAGTAGTGGTAGTACTAGTAGTGGTGGTAGTACTGATAGTACTAGTAGTGGTGGTAGTAAGTAGTGGTGGTACTAGTACTACTAGTAGTGTTAGTACTAGTAGTGGTGGTAGTGCTGATAGTACTAGTAGTGGTAGTAGTAGTGTTAGTACTAGTAGTGGTAGTACTAGTAGTGGTAGTAGTAGTGGTAGTACTAGTAGTGGTGGTAGTACTGATGGTACTAGTACTGTTAGTAGTAGTAGTGTGTACCGAACACATTTAGAACCCCTCCCTTCCTGTTCTGTTTGTTATTTAAGAAAGGGGCGGGGCCAGACAACTACAGATCATTTTGTACTTTTGACCCTGAGCCCCCCGATGACAGCTGCTGCCCACCAACACACCCAGCCTCCATCAGCGCCGAACTATAATTAACCACACTCACTGGAACGGTTCTGTGTTCCACATTCAAACGGGTTCAGACTCAATGGGATGTTTATATGTTCCTCATAAGAACTGGTTTGGACTCAGAAAAACGGTTCTGTGTTCCACATGCAAATGAGCAGAACCGGTCCATGTTCCATGTTGCGGGGTCTCCTGGCCGAGGGCCCGTTCTTTGGCTGAGGTAACGCAAAGAACCGGTTCTGGACCTGGAACCGCCATGGGGGAAAAGGGGGTACATGTGAAGTGTGATATGTGGTCTTATGAGGTATGGAGGGTCCGGGCTGGGTCTGGACCCACCTTAGAGGTTCCTAATAATGTAGATGTAGTCTAACTGGTGTGAAAAACCTCTACGTTCCTCCACCAGAACCCGCCAACAACTCAGCCAACACCGCTTCTTACCATCATCCAGAGTGATCTCCCGGAGGCCCACGTTTGGGTGGGGGTCTTCTGGTTCCTGCTTGACGCTGAGAGCTTCTGCTGGGCTGGAGGGTAGAGAGTCCTTCAGGGGGACGGCTGGGCTTACGAAGGTTCTCCTGGAGCTCGGAGGTGGCAGCGAGGAGATCTGAGGGTTCACCGCTGAGGCCATGGAGGACGAGGGGTGAGGAAACAAGAGGGGGGTCTGGAGGGGGAGTATGGAAGGAGCAGCGTGATGAAGAACTGGGATTTGACCGGAATCGTAATAAACTTCATCAGGTCGGCGGTGGGAGGTGGGACAGAAGCCAGGTGGATTGTGGGAGATGCGGTCCCAGAGCTCCTGCTTGACTGCAGGCATGTAGGTGAAGTTCTGCGGTTGACTTCTCCTTTTCTTCCCGTTGGAGACGTAGAACTGGACCTGGACCGGGTTCGTCGCCTTCTTGCTGTAAGGAGGAACCTCCACCACGACGCTGGTCTGACAGAGAGACCAGAGAAAGGGTCCAAATAATATCGTGTAGCAGTTACAACATGAAGGCCCTCGGTGGCCTATCTGTGGTTTTAAACAAATTCTTCTTCACTTCCTCTTTGCTCTTCCTCTCAAAGGAAACCGCCGTCTCTCAGTGAGACGCTGATAAAAGTCACATCTGACCTTCAGGGCATCAAACATTCAAATTTAATCCCCTCGGCACAAGATTGGAGTCATTACAGCCCTATTCCTGAAGAAGGTTTATTCTGTTTTATAAATGAAGTTTCAAAATGATTTTTCTTTTGTTCAGAGAAAAAAAAAGGTTTTTATTTTAAGTTTCTTTCTATCTATAAAAATGGGATTTTTTCTGAAAGTTAAAGGTGTCTTTGTTTTTAAGTTTTATATTTTTGAAATAAATTTCTTCTATTGGATTTTAAATTCCCTCTAAATCTAAAATAAAATGTATTTTACTTTCAGACTTTTCTACTTTTGAAGTATTTCTTGAAACAACTTTTATTCTCAAATCATTTTTCGACTTTATATTTTAAATAAATCTTATTTCTTTTTTTTTTCTTTCTTTTAAAATTCTGTTTAATTTGACATTTCAAATAATGATTAAACAATTATAAATTTCATGCTAATATTTTTCTCATTTTCAAAGCTTTTGATTCTGGTTTTCTTATTTTTAAATAAGGTTTAACTTTATATTTTACTTTTTTTTTTTAAATAAAGTTTAATTTAATATTCTAAATAGCGATAAATCTCTAATTCTCTTTAAAAATATTTATTTCAAAATCGCTTGTTTTTTTTCAACCATCAGTTTCTTCAGCTTTTTAAATAACTTAAACTTTAAAAGTTAAAATACTTTTTCTACTAATTTCATTTTTCTTCATTATTTAAATAAAGTTTATGTCCATGTTTGTTTATAAATAAAGTTTTCTCACGGCGCCGCTTCGGTCTGGATCCACAGCGGCCTCCGTTTCCCACAGCGTTCGACCATCTGAGGAGGAAACCGTCACAGGAGGTCAAAGGTCAATAAACGTGGTTGAACCTGCAGCGGTTGGAGGCCCGCGGGTCGTACCTGCTCCCGTCTGCATGAAAACAACCCGAGACGACGGCGCCATGTTTGATCCTCTGATGACCAGCTGCTGTCCTCCGTCCACACAGCAGCTGGCAGGACCGAAGGTCTGGACCTGAGGAAGATCCTGACCCGACCGCTGGGCTGCAACACAACACACATTCTGTTGGTACTGGTTCTACTGGTTGTCACTGGTGGTTATATCATTATGGGATATTATGGGATGTGGAGATGATTAAATAATAATACAGCATGAAAAGAGTGACTGGTTCTGACGGAGCTGCGAGTGGACCCAAACTCACAGCACTCTACAGGAACAGACGCCGCCTGCAGCCACATCACCCAGCCGTCCGGCTGAGGCACGCCGACCCGGAACACGACTCGTACTTTGGTGTTCTTGCGCCCGATGACCGTTTCGCCCTTCTTCAGCTCGATGTCGGCGTTCCGCAGCTTCAGGATGCCGGCGCAGTCGATGCTGTGGGGGAGGAGCGGAGAGATGACTCATCAGAACGCCGTGGTCACTTTCAGCTCTGCGGGAAGTGGGCGTGTCCAAAAGTCTCAACGGTCGAGTTTTTCTACTCATCCATTGTCTGTCTGTCCATCCAACCGTCTGTCCATCCATACATCCATCCATTCATATGTCTATCTATCCATCCAGCGGTCTATCCATCTATTCATTCATCCATCTATTCATCCATCCATCCAACGGTCTATCCATCTTAGCCAACCATCCAGCTATCATCCATCCATCCATCCATCCACTGATCATCCATCCATCTATCCACTCATCCATCTCTCCATTGTTCATCTATTCATCCATTCATCTGTCTATCCATCTATCACACATGTTTACGTCTGAGGTCTGCCGACACGCCTCCTTGTTTACACGATGTTTCTTCTGATGTTTGTGAAAAAACAATCCAATAATTCTTTTTCTGTGGGAGTTTTACACCCACTGAATATTTGACCCACCAAACGGAACAATTAGAACAAATATGTTGAAGATTCTTTAAAAAAGAAAAAAGAAAAAGTAAAGGTCCTGGAGCGGATTCCTGCGGTCCACCGCTACAAAGGCTATCGGTGATAAACGCTGTAGAAATATAGTTTATGGATTCTGGTGCCCCCCCCCAAACCCCCCGGCTGTTCCCTCTCTTACCTGGCAGACATGCTGTTCTCTGGAAGCAGAGGGATCTCCAGGACTTTCGTAGAACCCATTACTTTCTCCTGGCAGTTGGTGGTCACCATCTTCCCCGTGACCCGGTGGACCTGGTAGAAGGAATGAGGGCGGAGGTAGCGGTCGTCCGCGGTGCCGATGAAAAGCAGCAGGCTGAGCAGCTGCTCGCTGGATCCCAGCAGCTGAGGAGAGTCATGTGATGAACAGATGATTCCCCCGGCAGAAGGTCTCAAACTAAAAGTCTTAAATGCAGCTAGTAGCAGTTAGCATAACAGCAGTAAGCAGCTATTAACGGCAGTTAGTAGCGGTTGTAGCTACAAGTAAGCAGCTTGCAGCAGGCGGTAGCACCGAGCATTTAGATGCTAGTAGATTTACACACTTTTATCAGTTAGCGGCTAGTAACAGTTAGAAGCTAGTAGCAGCCAGCAGCTAAAAACAACAGTAAGCAGCTATTAACAGCAGTTAGCAGCTAGTAACAGTAGTTAGTAGCTAGTAACAGAAGTTAGCAGCTATTAACAGTAGTTAGTAGCTAGTAACAGCAGCTAGTAACAGTTAGAGGCTAGTACCAGCTAGCAGCAAATAACAACAGTAAGCAGCTGGTAACATCAATTAGCAGCAGCTAACAGCAGTTAGTATCAGTTAGCGGCTCCTACTAGCTGTGTTTTTTAAGTCTTAGATGTTTGATTTAATCAAATTGCTGTTTTTACGTCTGAGACTGTTTCAGATGCGGAAAAATAAAAAAAAAACGCTTGTGACGTTTAGTTACAGTTTGAGGTTAATCTGGGTCTGACGACTCACCTTGACGACAGGATGTCCCCCAGGATCGGCCTTGATAGCCCCTCTGCTGCCCTCCGTCTCATAGTGGGCCCGGTGAAAGGCTCTGGGCTGGACCTCCAGCTTCAGCTCATATTGGTTAAATTGGCCTGGCAGCGGCCAATCCAGAGGGGGCGGCGATGAGCTCCTGCAGGCAGAGACGAGAGGCGCGTCAGGATCACACGGCAGGCCAGTCTGAATGTTACAGTTAGCGGACGCTAGCTTAGCTTAGCATAATGGAAGTTTAAGACAAAAATCACTGTTATCTGTTATGAAAGCCTTGCTAACCCCAGGAAACAGCTAACATTAGAAGCACAACAGCAAGTGCTGCCGCTAGCATTAGCATGTCTGCACCGCAGTAAGTGTCAGAGCGTCTGCCGTCAGCGATGCAGCTAATGTTAGCACGTCTCAACCGGTGCTGCATTCATTCATGGAGATTTGAATGTTGTATAAAAAACGTTCTCTTGAACTTGATGACATCGTCATGTGATTAAATAGATATTCGGACAAGCTGTCGATGGAGATGACTCGACTGTCTTTCCCTCTCTTCATGAGGTTAGCTTAGCATTTTAGCTCATCTCAGCACACGGCGAGCAACCTTGCTTAGCAACATGCAAATTAGCACACAGACACTGAGTGAGAATTTTAGCCATATGAAACCGGAGTACTTCCTGTGAGTCTCTCTATGACCTCATCATTCCTGGGACAGTTTGAGTTCAGTAAGGAAGCTGACCTGAACAGGGGGGCATTTCCTGGTTTGGGTTTAGTCCAGCTGAAGTTGGAGGGCACATGAAGAAAGAGCTCGGCCAGCCCGTCCCGTTCACGGCCCTCTTCTGAGGTGGACCCCAGGAGGGGCTCTGCACCAGGGTCTTCGTGACCGGCCGGGAGGCCCCGCTGGCTCCCTGATGTCCTCCTGGTTTTGGAGGGGACGTCCAGCTCCTGGAGGCTGGACAACAAGAGGGATCCCAGGGCGTCGGCAGGGTTTCCCACCCAGGTGTCTTGCGTCACGCTGCCTCGTGGAGAAGTTCCCGGCGTGGGGCTGGGGGAGTGGTGCGGGGAGGGGGAGCGGGCGTAGGGATCGGCACCGGTGTGCCGTCTCTTCCCACAGGGGGAGGTGGGTCTGGATGACGGCCTGAGAAAGATAAGTATGCATGAATGTTTCTTCCTATTGAACATCTGAAGGTAGGAACCAGTAACCATGACGATGAATACGTACCTGGAGGTGGGCCGGCGGTTCAGCCAGGTGTCCTCTGTGATGCTGGTGCGAGGGGAGTGGCAGGGCGACTGACGCGGTGACTGATAAGGCGACAACGCCGGGCTGAAGGCCACAGAATGCTGATACTTCTGCTGCCACAGTTCCACCCCGAAGGCTCCACCCCCACAGCCCGGTGACCCTTGAGGTGACCCGATGGGAGACCCCAAGGCGAGCCGGGCGACATCGTGAAGCTCCCCCTCCTCCTCGTCATAGACGCGGGGAAAAGACTCGCAGGAAGAGAGGTCGGAAATCCAACTCCTGGAGGACAGGCTGCTGCAGGGGCTGGGACACAGCGTCGTGTCCCGGAAGCAGGGGTCCAGCGGCAGGTAGAGCTGGGCTCTGGAGCCCGATGCTTCAGGGTAAGGCCCATCTGCCCCACCCACCGCCAGAACCTCCTGGCTGCCGCCAAGATCCGTGTGGTTGTTAGCAGCAATGGAGGTGATCTGAATACTTGGGCAGCCAAATGCTCTGGGGGTCCCGTACTGGGGCCTGTACTGAGACTCGTAGTGGGGCCCATACTGGGGCATGTACTCATATGGGGGCCCTTGGACATGCTGGTAGTGGGCTGCAGTGGGCTGACCGTGGAGCTCCTGGATGAACGGCTGAGCCAGAACCTGTGTGGAGGTGGGGGGAGTCCTCACTTCCAGACCTGCAGCAACACGGAAACCACACCTTTGATCACATGACTTGCAAACATGGCAGCAGAGAGTCGAGACTAAACTAAAGTCAGACAGAGGTGACGGGTGTCGGTCATGGTCATGATTCGATCTTAAACTGCTAAACCCCCCCCCACATAAACCTGTTTAACAGCTAAACACTCCTGCGTATACCGCCTGTAAAGTATTTACATACAACACTTAAATATTATATAACATCATAAATATTTTCACCCCTCATTTAAATTCTTACACTGGTTGCACTTCTTCTTTTTTTTTTTTTTTTTAAAACACAGCACAGGTTTCTTTTAGCTGCTGCTTTTATTGTTTTTTATTGTCGTTTGTGGATAAAATGAAACTCAAATGAAGTTGAACTTGATGAACTTGAGGATCTGCTGTCAAATTATTGAGTATTTCTATTCTTCTGTATATTCGGATTATTCACAGATCTCTGTCCTACTTCCTCAATCTTTACTCCACGTTCCCAATATGGCATCACTCAGATCCAGCACAGAGATTTATGACATGATTCAACAGGTGACCCTGCGGGGCATGGGGGAGGGACAATAATTTGCACCCATCTGTCTGCCACCAGATGGGTGCAACTGATTGTTAGACAACCAGGAAGTAAGAATCTGATGACAGACATGGTGCCACACCTTCTGAAGCAGCTTCCATGTGTCTGCAGTCTCTTTGGCAGCCGCTACTGGTTAATATAACTGATCAACTGGTTAACCTCCATACAAAGTATTAATCTCTTATTATCTTATTGGTCATTTCCTTTTTTTTTCTTCAATCAATTAATATCATTACCTCCAGCGAGGAGGTTGTTTTCACTCCTGTGCGTTCGTCTGTTTGTGAGCGAGATTACAGAAATACTACTGGACCGGCTTGCATGACATTTTATGCAGAGGTAATTTTTCTTATATCCCTGATATACATTAGAAACATTAGAAATAAAATAAAATCTAAAATACTAAGCTGCCGGCGTACTGACGTCACAATGTCGCTCTCGCTCCTTTTGTTCCTACGATTCATTCCATGTTTCTCTGGGGTTGATGCTGGGGACGCAAGTTTCAAGAGTTCCTTGGATGTTACTTTAGCTGTGGAGTCGGGGGCTCAGTGGGCTGAACAGGGATGCTGAAGTGGAAGGTGCAGGACACAACCGTCTTTAGATTTAGAGGCAGGCATAACGTAATATCGGACATTAATGGAGAAATCTGCATAAATTCATCTTTAATCTAAGGTACGGCTCTACCCTGGTGGAGGTTCATGGTAGCGTTAATATTATTCATAGTTGTCGGTTATTTTAAACAATATCAAATGTTGTTTAAACATCATTTAAAATACCTTATTTTGGCGTTGAAATTATTCATATGGCTTTTCATTTAAGTAAGTTTAACGGTTGAAACATTATTTAAAACCCCATTTGTGAAGGTTTAGACATTATTTAATATTTTAGTTTGAACTTTAACTTTATTCATTTTGTTCAACACTATTCAACATAATTAATCTGGGTGTAAATCCCTATTCATTACTATATTCGTTCAAACGATAACGTTGGATTACACAAGATTTATGTTAATTCTTTCACTTCCGTTTGCGGCACTCGACCCTTTTACTTTTGAGGCTGTGTTTGCCGACTTCCTGTGTTAGTTCCTGTTAGCTTGTTGCTATTGGCAGTTAATAAGAGCTACCGCCGTTTAATGGCTTTACGTTACCTCCCGCGTGTCTGCCGTCCTCCTCGAACAGCAGCCTGAAGTCCAACTCCTCGGAGAGTTTTACGGTGGACATTGAACCGGAGAGTCGGTCTCGGAAAGTCCTCCGAGGCCGCCTTTAACCGGCCTGTGTCACTTCATCTGACTCAGAGCAAAACTCCTGTCTACTGGAGTCACAACACGGCATTAAAATCACCGATAGAAGTTATTAACTGACGTCAAGAACCTATCACAACAATACGTAACACGTCTCCGTACAGTCCGGTGACGTCACAAGGACGCCATGACGGAGTTTTCCCGCTGTTTTCGGTGTTTCTGTCCGGTCGCTTCACTTTGACTCTCCGTCAGGTTGATCAGTGTGCGGCGTTCAGGGTCTGCTCGGAAATGTTAATAATAATATTTACAACAACAAGGTAACCACGTAAAAGAACTGCTCTAGTTAATCAAATGCAACTTTAAAAAAAATCCAACATAGACCTTAAAAGTACAAACTTGTTGAATAGACTTGAATCTCTTTATAATTCAGAAAATAATTCATATTTATTTGTGTTTCTACTAAAAAGACACTACTTTTAGTCTATTTCTATGTAAAACACATGGAGCATGAACGCACCACTTACTTTGAAAAAAAAAAAAATCACACTTTGTTTTACTTTTAATTTAATAAATTCAAATAGTGCAATATTATAATTTAAGTCAAAATTGAGTTGACTTTAGCTTAGTCATTAAATAACTTTAAAGAGCATAAAGAAATCTTAGTAATTAAGATAAATGTAGAAAACATTGTTACGGTGGGGTAGTGACAGAACATGACGGGAAGTCAAATAAGTTCAATCATATGTGACGGATATAATCATATATTTTCCCTTTTCTTTAAATAAAAAAAAAAAGACCAACAAAGGGAAAGACTTCTTTTAGTAATTTTCCTCTGGCGACACTTTGAGCAACTACATAAACGATTTAATTCAAAGTTTTTTCATCTATTTCAGTATTTCCTGAAGCTTCTATAATGCTTACTATGAAGTAAAAGTTTTTTTTATTTTGTTCCACCTAACTTGTTTCCACCTCTCATGTGCCCTCTGTTGGAAGTTGTTTCTCCCAGTCACCCTGAAGGCACCATTAGCTGTGACGTCATGAACTGCCTGATTACATCTGTCAAACTCAATTCGGGAATTAAACACTTTTAAACACAACGACTGCGTTTAAATTATTATTTTGACCCCACACGATCAATGACGATGGAAAGTCGCCTAAATACAACACTTTACATATCTTTACTTTTTTACTACTGCGATTGTTAGTTGTTAAATTCTTTTCTCTCCGACATTTCATGTTAGTAACTGAAATGATACAGTTTGTCTCAGGGATAAAATAAAGAAGGTTTTCTAATGTTAGCTCCGCCCGCTGCTGCTACGCCGCCATCAGTTTATGCTAGCAGGATGGAGGTCTGACTTTTTTTGGAAGGCTGCGAGTAATAAAAAACATCACATGCTGAAAATAAAACCACAGACAAATATTTTAGTGAAAACTATTTAAGACAAGAAACATCTGTCGTTGTCCACGGAGGCAAACGATGAGTTTAAGGTCCATCCAGAATCCGGATTCCAAACACTTCTGTTCTCTAAGGCACCCGTTTAAAAAGTAAAACATGTTTTTTATCTTAAATAACTGAAGTGATGAAGGTTCGTCTGAGACATGGATTCTGTTCAAATAAAATATGTTCATGTAAAATGAGGTATTCATCTGGCGCAGTGCATTCTGGGTAAATCCCAGTTTGAACGGGAGGAAACGGTTTTGGCTGAAGGTGGAAAAAAAAAAGAGAGAAAAAGACTCCAGCAGCAGCTGCGCGTGACGGCAAAGTTCGGTTTGTCAGATGACCTTCAGAGCAGGTTCAGGTTTCCCACCCTTTAGTCCTTCAGGAGGCGGGTCTGGTTTGTGGCGGTAACCGTTGGCCTCAGCAACGCTCGCTGGGCGGTTCTGTTGGACATCATCTACATGAAGTTTCTTGTTCCCCTCCTCCTCCTCCTCCGAGGGGCTGGTCCTCCTCCCCTCCCTCTTCCTCTTGCATACCAAACCAGAGTCTTCCTCTCCGATACGGCCCTCCGGTATTCCCAGGACCCGCAAACAAACGACGGCGGCCGCCTGCTCGGCAAATTTCTTTGACTTCTCCCTGAGAACGAAACAGGATGTGACAACATGTTTGTAAAGGTCAAAAGATCTGGGGTTGTTTATGGGTAAGATCCAGGAGTTGATGAGGTTCAGGCGTCAGTGAGGTTTAGGCGTCAGTGAGGTTTAGGCGTCAGTGAGGTTTAGGCGTCAGTGAGGTTTAGGCGTCAGTGAGGTTTAGGCGTCAGTGAGGTTTAAGCGTCAGTGAGGTTTAGGCGTCAGTGAGGTTTAGGCGTCAGTGAGGTTTAGGCGTCAGTGAGGTTTAGGCGTCAGTGAGGTTTAAGCGTCAGTGAGGTTTAAGCGTCAGTGAGGTTTAAGCGTCAGTGAGGTTTAGGCGTCAGTGAGGTTAAGTTGCTGCTGAGGTCAAAGGTCATCAGTGAGTGGGGGCGGCATCATGTGGGAGCTGTGAACTGACCACAGTGAGGATCTGTAACTCTTCTCTGCTACGGTGACGACGGACTGGAAGGCCCGGTCCTGAGAGCGCTGCACCTGAAGACAACAGTGGATGAAAACGGGTCAGAGTCCTCAGGAGGTTCTTGCTGTGACCTCGACTTCAGACTCCATCAGCTCCAGAACCGGCCTCTCAACAAACATTTCAGTCCTGTGACCGTTTTCTGATCAGTGTGATATTTGTTCGGGTCTTCCTAGAGGATAAACATCTGATTTTTGACCATGTGACCTTAAAGAGAATGTCGGATCATCGCTCTAAGTGGACAGAAGTGTTCACGTTGGATGGTCCCGGTTTGACCTTCCAGTTGGACCAGTCCAGGATCAGAGCTGCAGACATTCCGCAGGTTGCCTTGATTCTTACCGTCTCATAGAGCGGCTGCTCCAGTTTCTCCTTGCGGCTCCACTCTAAGAGGAACATCTTTGGAGTGATGTGAGGCGGGTACTCCCTCCTAAGAACACAAACGCACAGGTCAGAACTTCTCACCTGAAGGCCCATCATCAGGCTTCTATCTCGTGTTTCGCTTTGTTTCGTCTTTTTTAAGAACTTCCTGTACAAACAGGAAGTGAGCGAGTCGGACCGGCGTAACCTGAAGCTCATCTTTGAGATATGTCAAAACCTAGATATGCTAACATGCTAACTTTAGCCCCGTTGGTCGCGTGGTGATGTCACACACACCGCTCAAACTTGACTGCCATGGTGGTGACGTCTCCGTCCATCACGGGTCGGTCCGGCCGGCTGCCGCTCTGCAGGGCGTCCCTCCTGGCCTTCTGCTGCTCCTGGATCTGCTGGCAGAACTCCTGGAGCCCGTACACCTCACTTAAACACACCAACACGTCAGTGAGGACCGGTCCGGACTCCGGCGCGGACGCCCGAGTCACCCCGGACTCAGAGGAGAACGGTACCTGATCTCCGCGATGGTCTGGGCCGCCTGCACCTTCTTCCCCAGAGGAGACTCCACGCGGTCCCTCAGCATCTGACACAGGCAGTACTTGGTGTTGAAGGGATTGTTGTCGTATCGGATCGCCTGCAGGAGAACCACCAACAGATCCGGTCAGCGTCTACAGGAGCCGCCGTGTGTTCTGTTAAATCCAGCAGACACTCACGTATCGGAGGTAGTCCTCCATAACCGTCTCCAAAGGGAGCGTCCGCTCTCTGCAGAACACCGACGCGTTCCACATGGCGGCGCGCGCCAACATGACCGACGAGGCGCCGGTCGCCTTCCTGAACTCCTCGATGTCGCCGTTGGTCTTCACCAGATCCAGAGAACCTCCGCTGAAGGACAAAAACACACAAACAACGTCTGAGGTTGATTTATGTTTGAGTCGGCGCCATTAAAGGGAGGATTCGCTCTAAAAATGTAGATCATCATCTCTGAGACAGCAGAACATCTCCAGAACTTCACAGTAAACTCGTTCTAGTTCAGTTCAAACGACCTCCACCGAAGATGAATCCTTCAAACCTGCCTCAGATCACATTTAACTCGCTCTAAAGGAACCTGGGACAAATGTTTCGGTGAGGCTGTGGCGGCTCACTTGGCAATGATGGGGATGATCACGGCCCGACTCACGGCCTGGATGTAGTCGCAGTGGACCGGGTGTCTGGGACGCTCCTCCTTGAACCTGAAGGAAAGAACCCGGTCAGGTGAGACTAATTCCTTCAGAGGAATTATTTAGATAAATAATACATTGTATAAACGTATATAATTACTTCTACAGTCAAATACTAGCATGTTCCAACACAAGTTTACCTCCCGTGAACGGCGACGGCAGCGACGCCCGTCTTCTCGATCCTCTGGACCAGACGGATCGTTTCCTCCTGCTGGAGCCAGAAAGCAATATAGACATTAGCAGCTGTGGCTAGCAACTACCATAAGTTACTAGTAATTAGCATCAGCGATTAGCAAGTGCTATCAGTTATTAATAACTACCATCAGCTACTGGCTAATAGCAGTTAGCAGTTATTAGCAACTACTATAAGGTACAATCCGTCACTAGAAACTACAATCAGCTAATAGCAGCTTCTAGCATCTACAATTAGGTACTTGCAGCTTCTGGCAAGTACTTTCAGCGATTAACAAATACCATCAGTAACTAGCCGTTACTAGCAACTACTACCAGCTACTAGCAGACACTTATATCACTTACTAGCAACTATTAGCAATTACCAAAATCTGCTGGCAACAACAAGAACCTACTGGCAGTTGGAAGCTACCTGCAGCCCCTGCTAGCTACTACCTGCTAGTAGCTGCTATCTGCAGCATCACCGGAGACATGGCCAGATCAACAGAAATAAATGAATTATGAATGAAACAAACTTACCGAAGGCAGGATCCGGATCTTACAGGTGACCGGTATGGAGACTCCTGAGACCAGCTTCTGGAGGATCTACAGATCAGAGTTGTTTCAGTCAGAGTTTCCTCCAATCATCAGAAACATCAAAGAGAACGCCGCTGTTCGACTCACCGCCTCGATCTTCTCAGGATCAGACAACAGAGCGGATCCCATTCCGCCCTTTAACCGGTGAGAGGTCACAGGTCAGGCAGAGGTCAGGTAGAGGTCAGGCAGCATCAATGGTACTGATAGTCGACTCACCTTAGTGGAGTATTCTTTAGGACAGCCCATATTCACATCAATAGCAGCCACATCTTTCTCCCTACAAGTTCAGCAATGTAGCATGGGAAATAACACACAGATTATTCAACACATTTTACTTTTAATATATTGACAGATGTCATTAATAAGTAAAAGATTTTAGCCCCCAATGACGGGCACAGATCTCGAGGTCGATAACTCTTATTTCACATCACATCAGAACACTGATTATTACTCGTCTCTACACTTCATCACTGCCACACTGGTCGTGCAGCATCACCAGAACATCAACAAAAAATCTGTCAGAACATACGGAGTGATCTAGAATCGTTGGCTCCGTCTTCAGGAAGCAACTCATAAAACTGTTTAATCTCAAAAATCTGATTAAAATGAGAGCTAATGGGAAATTGGTGCGATCTCTTGTTAGCCCCGCCCCTATTTGTCGACAAGTTTCTCCACAACACTTAAACATTGAAACATGATTGAAAAGCTTAAACTGGTTTCCAAACTGGTCTTTACTGTACTTCATCAACATTTTGATATATCTACACTGGTTTTCATGAAAATGCAGTTGAGGTTAGGGGTCATCTTTAGAGGTGAAGGCGTGGACTCACACGAGACGGGCCACGGTCAGCGCTCTGTCCGGATCCGCTGTTCCCTAAAAAAAAAAAATACAATCAGTGAATCAACACCAGACTGAAGGAATATCATACGGCCCGGCTATCGTCTCACCATCTGGAAGACGACTCGGTCCTTCTCCTGCTCACAGGTCCTGAACATGACCCGGTCATCTGGAGCCACGAAGTCCACCGTCTGCAGAACCTCTGACCCACAACCACAGCCATGATGTCAGAGTGTGGATCATCAGCCAGCAGCATGATATGAGGGACAGTCTTACCGTTCTCCACCCGCCGACACTGGGCCATCTTGATGTCGATCAGCTCCTAAAGCAGAGGAAACCCATCAGAACCGCTTCCAGCCTCAAGTGTTCAGTAGGACTTTGGAAACAGGCCCATGATCTACACATTTGAATACAAACACTGATATGTTTCACAGCTATATATACAGCTGTGTCACATATATATGTAGCTCCCCCCTGGTGGACACATGTTTTTAGGTGAATTGCTCAATGCTAACAAACCTTTGATCAATGATTTAGTCAAATACTGCTTATAACGTAACCCAACAGAAAGAACGTGAATAAATGATAAATGCTGTGAGTATTTTTTATGACGACATCGATGCTCTCTGATGTTTGTTGCTTAATAGAAACAAAAAATCGCATCAGCTCAGCCTTCATGTTGATATTTCCTTCACATGATGAAGTGATGAGTCTCTGCTGAGTCATATAGATGCGAGACATGAAGGTCCAGCAAACCGGATTGGAGTCGTTATGAAAAACAGGATTCTCTAAAACCATGTAAAAATGTTGTCGAGAGCTTTTTAATGTTCAGCAGCTTTTAAATTCTAGATTTCTACCAATAAAACTATTATGCATTGGTTTTTAATCATTTTGCTTCCACTTGTGTTCCTCTGCCTCCATCCTCACCTCGCTGTAGACCACATCAGCTCCATAGTCCAGAGCCAGCAGCCTCATGGGCAGAGTCCCCACCCGGACCATCGGAGCCAGGGCGGTGATGTTCCTGAAGCTCAGCAGGCTTCCTGCCATTCTGTCAGCTCAGTCCTCCTGCTGACAACACAGACAGAAGTCACCCAGACTGGGGGAACTAGAAACTATAGTCTGAGCTGGTTGGGTTCAACATATTCCAGCTGATCTGCTCAAAAAAATGTCTAAATCTTTATTATTTATTCTTCCTTTCGGCGATAAATTCAAATCCAACAACCATCTTACAACAGATACATTTAACTTTTAGTAGCTGCTGAAAGTAGCTAGACCCGCGGATCGGCGACGTCCTATCTGTGCAACTCCAGCTCTTGGACGCGTAATAAACTAGAACTATATTGATGTTTATTTAAGAACAATTAACAATTTAGAGTATGCCGAAAAAGATAAAGAGTGATGATGATTTGGTATCATGTCAAATCAACTCGGTGTAAGGACTCACCTGTAAATAAGAAGCAAAAAACCTTCAATTGTAACTCTTCTGAATGCAGTTCCAGGGATCTGACCAAAGCTATGCTAACAGGCTAGCTTCACCATCAACACCTTTTGAAGTCGCCGTATTTTGAAATTAGCATCAAATAGAAGCGATAAAACACGTTTATGAACGGAATATACATGTTAAAGATAATATATGGAATCAACTCACCGACTTGTATCTATACTGATGACAGAAGCTGGTACTGTTGTCACGTGGGGACAGAACGAAGCGTGCGGTTCATACTTCCTGTTTAGGCATTACGTCATCAGACTGCGATGGATCACCGATAAATCGATCGGTGTTTCTTTTACTACAAATCTGTGACGCAGCTGAGAGACAAACAATTATTGACAACTCTCTGAGTTTTTATACTACCCTTTGTCATAGAATTTTCATAAAAATCCACAGCCCTCTTCCATAGTAGGTCAACATAAAGCACAAGTATAAGATTCTATAAATTTTAATAAATTCTATAAATTAAATGTATTATTATTATTATTATTATTCTGTTTTTATATTTTGGGAAAATAACTTTCTAACATGTAAACAATTGGTGACATTTTGGACACAATATCCCAAAATAAGAAGCAATCTCGAAAGATTGACACCTTTCAAAATGATGATTTAAATGTCTCAAAAATAATTACTTAATATTTTTTAATAATGACAAAATATCTCAAAATAAGAAAAAGTCTCGAAATAATGTCTGGTTTCAAAATAATGATTTAATGATTCAGAATAATGACCGTTTGCATTGATCAGGGAGGAGAACTTGGCTGAAAAAACAATTTAAACAGGAATACATCGTAGTAAAAAGTGTGAGAAATGCTGGTCAAATTGTGATTTTGTGATCCTGAGCTATATAAATAAAGTTGACTTGAAGCAAAAGTGAATGTTCGGAACCGACAGGAGGAACTGTAACGCAAAGAAAATGTGTATCTGACAATATTTGGAAAAGATGGGCCACTCCTCAGTAACATGTTCCATTAAAATGAGTTCATAAAGATTAGAAACAACACTGATCTGAGAGCAGCGGGTAACATGATTATGTAACAAAAGATTAATAAAACTGGCCCTAAGGCCATCTTTATTTAGAGAGTCCCGCCTCATGTGAGATCCCGCTCCACCATCTTCCACCATCACTTCCAGGATGATGGAGGTGTTTTTTATTATATAAAATATAAGTAAGGCAATACAATAAAAAAAATAATCCTAGATTAGAGCCCTGTGGTACACCGTTTAAAAAGGACTGGCATGCTTTTGTGTTACTTTTATTAGGCTTGTGATAAAATGTTTGTAGAAACGAGGTTTAAATGTCGATGGAAAACTCTTTCTTCTCCACAAACGTCTTCTTGTGAGATTGTTAGGAGAAGAAAAAAAAAATGTAATTTTTTATTTTATTATTATATAATATGTTTATTCTGGTTGTTAAATGTTAAATCGAGTCCAAGTCAGACGAGTCCGGACCAGAAGAAATCCGGGAGGGGGTCGGATACATTTTTCTCAGTGCTGCATGTTTTTGGTGTGTTTTGTTTCCGGTTAAATGAAGATCCTCTATAAACGTTAATAAAGAACAAAATACAGGTTGTTACTTTCATACGACAGACTGGAGAGATTTTGACTGATGATTTATTTGGGACTTGGTGGGAAAAGGCCTCAGAGACACGAAAACATCCGCGACATTCAGAAGAATCAACAATCAGTGGCTCAGAGTCCAGCAGAGACATGAAGGAGAGGGTCCGGGCTCAGGATGGGGGTCTTTGTCACGCGGTTGTGATGGTGTAAAAAAAAGCGCCGTCAGGAGAACAGGCTCCTCCAGCTGACTCCCTGAGAACCAGAGTCTCAGACTGAAGCTCCTGCAGCGGGACGCAGAGTCCAGGTTTGTAAAAAGGGAGGTGAGTGTGTTCAGGACAAAGACGAGCGTCTTTCAGAGCGCTAAGTCCTCTCTGACAGCTCCGAGACCTCGATGGGCTCAAACTGAGGAAAGACCACGAAACACAACCTCTGACCCACCGACGTCAGACGCTCTGGAGGAGACAAGAGGGCAAAGGTCAGGAGGGTCCACAACTGCTGTCAATCACCTGCTGCCACCCACTCACCTGAGAAGCTGTGGATGCACTTTGGCTTTTCTTTCCAATGGACACCCAGGAAGTAGACGGGGACGCCAGTCAGCATGATGACTAAACCAACGCCACAAACCACGGGCTCAGAGTAAAGACTGAAACCCAGCAGCACCGCCCAGAACATCAAGTAACACACAGGAACCAACAGGTTCACCTGGAGAGAACACAGAACATCAGGTAGAACACAGGAACCAACAGGTTCACCTGGAGAGAACACAGAACATCAGGTAGAACACAGGAACCAACGGGTTCACCTGGAGAGAACACAGAACATCAGGTAGAACACAGGAACCAACAGGTTCATGTAGGAAATCCAAACCTACACCAGAACACAGTAGGTGTGAAAGGTACTCGGTTACATTGGGGTCCTGGGTGGTACCTTGATGGGTCGGTACAGATTGGGTTCCTTCCAGCGGTAGAAGAGTAGGCCAGCGATGGTGACTCCGTACGACAGGTAGTTGATGAAGGACACATAGTTGATCAGGTTGTGCGTTTCTCCGATGCACAGGATGACGATGGTGGCGGCGCACTGAAAACACAGAGACGTCATGTGACCAACCTTAAAGAGACAAGCACCCAAATTTAGTCGTGTCAAGGTCGTCTCTCCTCAACGGTGTTCTTCAGCTCCTCCAGGAGATTGTGGGACATTTCCCAGACGGGTGACCAAGACAATCCCTCCAGCGAGTCATGGGTCTAAACCGGTACCACTAAAAACTGCATGAGTCCAAAGAACCTTCAGATTAATATTTGGAGTCCACACCGCTCAGTAACAAGTAAACTGAGAACAGCGGAGAACAGACAAGGGGAACATCTTCAGCCTGGAGACACAGATGAGGAGAAGGGGAGGTGGTACGTACGCAGACCAGCAGGGCGGGGATAGGTGTGCAGTTCTTGTAGTGGATCATGGCCAGCAGGCTGGGCAGGTGACCCTCTCTGGCTCCAGAGAAACACAACCTGAAAGAAGAGCCAGCCTGTTGGCAGCCATACTGAAGGAGAGGTGAAGCCTGAAGGAGCGCTGGAGACTTCTCCGGGGTCTCACCTGGAGGAGGTGAAGAGGTAGCCGTTGATTCCTCCGAAGGTAGACAGAGCCACAGAGATCGGCATGATGACGGAGAACATTCCCAGCAGCTTCTCCCCGAAAGTCTGAGGAGAAGAATGGACAGAATAACTGACGATGGATAACGTGGCTCTAGTGTCTCTGTGATGTAATGACGTGGCTCTAGTGTCTCTGTGATGTCATGACATGGCTCTAGTGTCTCTGTGATGTCATGACATGGCTGTAGTGTCTCTGTGATGTAATGACATGGCTCTAGTGTCTCTGTGATGTAGTGACATGGCTCTAGTGTCTCTGTGATGTAATGATGTGGCTCTAGTGTCTCTTTGATGTAATGATGTGGCTCTAGTGTCTCTGTGATGTAATGACGTGGCTCTAGTGTCTCTGTGATGTAATGATGTGGCTCTAGTGTCTCTTTGATGTAATGACGTGGCTCTAGTGTCTCTGTGATGTGATTACATGGCTCTAGTGTCTCTGTGATATAACGATGTGGCTCTAGTGTCTCTGTGATGAAAAGCTGTTTCTTTAGTTCCTGTCCTGCCAATTGAAAACCAAACAGTTGCTCGTAGGATTCATCGGGGTTTGGGTGAAACTGGCGCCGTACCTTCACTATCTCACTACCACTTCTGACCTCCGACCAGAGGACTGCAGTATTCCTGATCCATGATCTTCTCAACTGACCTACAGGACATATGAGGTCTACCTGAGTGGTCTTCATTACTCACTACAGCCACGGCATTGGAGGACAGCAGCTCCTCGGGAGACATGGAGGAGAAGTAGGCGATGTTGGTGAGCGTGTACACAATGGTCACCAATGGGATGGAGATGTAGATGGCACGAGGGAGGTTCCTGACCACAAACACCACGCACAGATGAGACGGTCAGACATGAAGATCAAAGACGCATGAACATCCATCAAAGCAGGAGAAACGGAAAAAGGCTGAGGTGATTTTTGTCCTTTGTGTCAAACTGCTTTCGTCTAGAGGACATCCAACTATCCATCCATCCCTCCATCCAACTCTCCATCCATCCATCCATCCAACCAATCTATCCATCCATCTGAGCAAAATATCCATCCATCCGTCCATCATCACAGCAAACAAGAAATGGCCTAGAGCCTATCCTTGATGCAGTCCCACCTCCACCTAAAACCCATCCTTAACTCCTTCTGCACACCTCACCGCTGTCATGCTGCTCTCATCCATGCATTTGATCAATCTATCCTTCAATCCATCATCCAACCGACCAAACTATCCATCCATCCATCATTCATCCATTTGACCAAACTATCCAACCATCAACCATCCATCATTTCATCTGGCCAATCTATCTATCATCCCTTTACCCATACATCCACCCATCCACCCATCCATCCATCCATCCATCCATCCATCCATCCATCCATCCATTCATCCATCCATCCATCCATTCATCCATCCATCGACCTCTCTAACTGGAAGCCCTACAGTGAGTTCTGGGTCTTCTGACATCTTTTAAAGCGAAAGAGCAACGGTTCTACTCCAGGCTCCTCCCCCACCTCCAATGTTGAGCAAGACCTCCTACAAAGGAAGTTCAACTCTGATGCTATTCTCCACAATCTCATTCTTCCTCTCCCTACCCAGGAGCTCGTGACCACAGGTGAGAAACATTATCTTCGGACTCAGTTCTCTCTGCCTAAAATACATCATCACTGTTGACGCCTCACCAAACCTCACCTGCTGTCTCCCGTGAACAAGACCCTCAAAAGGTTGAGCTCCATCAGCATCTAACCCAGAAGGAACCCAGTGTTCTTCAGCAGAGAACCACAACCTCAGACTTAAAGGCACTGATTCTAAGACCAGTCACCTCAACCACTCAACTGCAAAGGAGGAAATTCTCAGGTTCCGAAACCGTCCACCAGCGTCTAATCCTGTCCATCCTCTCATTCCCAGACAACATCTGAACATCTTCAGCTCTGACTCCTGTCAGAGCCGCCGTCTCTACACCGTCCAGCAAAGCTGCTCTTACCACCGTCTTGGAAAACTTTCCCTTCACTTCTGAGAAACTCTCAATGTGACCAACAAGCTGGACAAACGGAACCAAGAAACAGGCGGAGACGGCGGCTGGACGTCAGCGATGTTTCAGCTCCGGAGGACGTCGATGAGAAGTTTTAATATTCACCGTCTGGGCTCAACCACTTCCTCCGTTACGTAGTTAAGGAAGTTCCAGCCGCTGAAGGCGAAGGAGGCCTGCAGGAAGGCCAGAGCCATCTGACCCACTGACGGCATCTTGTCCAGGGAGAAGGCCACCTGAGGACTCAGAGCCTCGTACCTCCCTGGAAGATAAATCACACATCAGGGCTTTTTTGTTGTCGCTTCAGAAACCCGTGCAGGTTCTGACATCGGGTTGTTACCATTGCAGATCTGGACCAGGCCGACCACAATGATGAGGCCCAGAGCCATCAGCTTCCCCACCGTGAAGACGTCCTGGATCCTGGTGGCCATACGAACGCTGGAGCAGTTCACCCAGGTCAGCAGCACTGAGAACAGAACCCATGATCAGGATGAGAGGGGGGCATACGGGATGGTACCGACCGCTTCAGGTCCATCAGAAGACGTTACACCAGCTGTTACGAGGTCATTAACAGGACTGTTAGTGGCCTCAGAACCACAACCCTCAACATTTGGAGAGGCCTCAGAACCAGGACCGTCAACATTTAGAGAGGCCTCAGAACCAGGACCGTCAACATTTGGAGAGGTCTCAGAACCTTATCAAACTATTTTTAATCCTAATGCTCGCGCATTTGACTGCATCAACTGAAATACCGCATCAACTAGCATGTTAGCTTAAGTTGTTTTAAATAGGCTAGCATTTCAGCATTAGTGTTTTTCCACAGACTAGCGTGTTAGCAACAGTTGTTTTCAACAGTCTTAAGGTAGTATGTTATCATTAGCTGTTTTCTTTTTTTCTGTTTTTTTTATTATTAGCATGTGAGCATCGGTTGTATCAAATAGACGAGATTGTTAGGAATAGGCACGTTATACATAAGTGCCGGTACTGTTCCGTTCTGCACTGGGGGTCTGTCGCTGCTGGTGCTGGTGCTGCCGGTGGTGGACCTCAGCAGCCAGTTGCCATGGGAGGCAGGAATGTGAGGAAGTGGCGAGTGAGGAAGGCCATGATTGTTTCACCTCTTCCATCACTGTCAGAGATTTAGCCCGGCTCTCTCTCATGGTGGCCTCGCTGTCGGCACAAAGACGGGCTGTCAGCCTCTCCACAACAAAACACTTCCGTCGTAAAGAGCAAACAAAACATGGCGAGTCCCCCCCCGCCATCCTTCCTTCTGGAGGGGGCCAGGAAGAGCTCACGTTTCAGCATCGGATCCAAAAACAAGCGTGAATGATGGCATCAGAGGGGAGGAGCCACACCCCGGAGCTCCTCCTGATGTTATTTACTGAAGGGAGGTGGGGACATAATATCGATGCGGAATACGTCCCGTCTCACATCTTCTTCTTCCTCATGTCTCCTTCTATCCAGACAAGAAGCAGGTCCACTGAGATCATGGATCAGCTTTGAAGAGCAGAAATCAAGAGTCGTCATGGTTCTGAAGCACCGAAACATCCCACTGCCACCTCCAGGTCTGAAGTTCTTCTGGGTCCTCGCCACACCTCACACTTCTGCCCGGTGTCTTTGGAATAGGTTGGCCGTGACCTCTGACCTTTACTGAGGTGATCGGGATGGGGTCGTGGTGGCAGCAGACCTCTGGGGGTAATTCATAGGCGTTGCCTTCCAAAGCAATCAGCAACTTCCCAGCTCCTCCAGGAGGATGCTGAGCTCCTCCAGGAGGATGCTGAGCTCCTCAAGGAGGTGCTTAGGAGTTCTGGAAGAGTTCTGGATCTACCACAGAAAAACTTCCAGAGGAAGACCACAGGTGGATTAGAACCAGATGCTGGACCACCTCAACAGACTTCCACTGGTGTGAAGACGCAGCAGGCTCTTCTTCTAGCTTCCTCCCATCCCTACAGCCGAGCTTTTGCAACTTCAAGAGTAAAGTTGAAGAGTTCCCCAAATGAGGGTCCGGTTACGTCAAGGGTGAAGATGGACCGGTCCAGCTGATGATGTCATTTATTATTGCGTCTTTATTGTTGATATTGAGTTGTTTTACGGATATTACTAGTTCTACAATGTAGCAGGAAAGGTAGATTATCCTCCCTTAGCCTAGCCTAGCATAGCTTAGCCTTAGAACCCGTGTCCATCTTTTGCCTGCTGATCACCAGAGACCACCTCCCATCAGAACCAGGTTCACGTTTTGGTCCGGGTTTGGTTTCGCACCTGCAGAAAATATCTAGACAGCGAGGAAGCTACGTTAAAAATATGACCGTGAACCTGTTTGATCCCCAGCTTGTGTTCCCGGACCTTCTCCCTCATCTCCTCCTCCTTCAAACCTCCTTCAGACGGGAGGCTGTGAATTATTTATTAGAACCCTAAAAACGTTTTTAAGAAGCCTTCAGCCAGACCGAGATCACATGACCCCCACAAATCACACACGCTCTGTGGGGGTGTCCTGTATGGTGGAGCTGGATCAGGACAGTGTTGGAGGTGATGAATGGGATCATCTGGAGAAGATTAGGATCCACCTGATCGGTGGAGATACGTACGGAGGCAGGTGGCGGACAGCATCCGCGTGGCCACGTAGGGAGGCACGCAGTTTGGGAAGACGGGCTGCAGGACGTAGCTGGAGAAGGTGAGGGCGATGACGGCCAGCGTGGTCGGGTACATGATGAGGACGGCGCTCCACAGGAGCAGGAACCTGAGGAGGAGAAGGACAGCTAACGCAAGGAGTCACATGACACACAAGAGTCACATGACAAAAATGTATACTGATACTGATTCTGAACAGCATCTATTTCATCCATCATCCATTAATCCACCCAACCATCATCCACCAATCATCCCTCCACCTGGGTCCAGTCTGAACACATGGGGGTCTTCACTCACCCCATCAGACCTCCGAATATCTCCGTCACGTAGGCATAGTCTCCTCCTGACTTGGGGATGGTGACGCCCAGTTCGGCGTAGCAGAGGGAGCCCAAGGCAGCGATGCAGCCTCCCAGTAACCAAACCAGGAGGGCCAAACCCACCGAGCCCGAATGCTCCAGAACCCCCTTTGGAGAGATGAAGATCCCCGAGCCAATGATGTTCCCTGAGGAGAGAAGGAGATACGGATCTGACGTCAGATCGGATCAGAAACTTTCAACTAAAACTCCTGCCTGTTCTGTTTTCTCATTAATTTCATCACAATTCTTTTTTTCTCTTTAATCTTTTTTTCTTTGTTGCCTTCAGTGTTTGGTGCCGTGTGTTATATATAAATATGTACTCATATACACACACACACACACACACACACACGCACACACACACACACACACACACACACACACACACACACACACACACACACACACACACACACATATCTAAGTCTGTCTTAAATTATTTTTACCAACATCTAGTCAATAAAGGGTAATTTTATTTACCTAAGATTATGTTGCTTAACAGCCGTGTTTGTTTTTACAGCGTTGATCAAACTGGTTCATCTGGTTTTCATCAGTCTCCTAAAAAGCTCAGAATCTGGATCTGGATCCTCTGCTGGATTTTTTCTTGGTACCGACAAAATGCTAGAAGAGATCATTTTCCTTTATAGACGACACTGTTATGAAATTCCTTTTTTGCAGTGCGTGGACTCAAAGCAGGCATCGGATGAGACACCAGAACATCTTGTATCCTACAAACCCAGCTGACCCGCTGAGAGCCCGACCATCCAATCTGTCGCCCAGAGGCCATTAAACACAAAGACCCCCAGGGTGACTTAGAGGAAGGGGTAAAGGCTGTCCCTCAGTATGCAGCGTGGAGAACCAGCAGAGCCCACGCATTCACACCACGCCGCTACCAGTCGCACGGCAGGAGGCAGCCAAGTGGCACAGACAGCCATTACGTAAGGCCTCCATTATCCAGTCCGGTGACCCACTCACCTCCTGCATCCTCTCGGAGGCTGCTATAGGTCTCCAGCACCTTCTTGCAGGCTCTTGTAGCCTCTCACAGCTTCCTGTGGCCCCCCTACAGCCTCCTGGAGGCCCTGTAGCCTCCAGCAGCCTCCTACAGCTCCATGTAGCCTCCAGTAGCGTTCTGCAGAACCTCGGGAGAGGACAGGCTGGTGAAGACGAAGGTGGCGGTGGTCTACTCCGGTAGTTCTCTCTGGATGGAGAGGCGCTTCCGGTGTCCTCAGGGAGGTTTCTACAAACGCGTCTCCAGACTTGAGGGCTGATGAGGATCAATCGGTTCTCCTGCTGGACGTCATTCTTAGAGACCAATGTCTCAGAGGACTGAAGGTTCTTCTGTGTCCAGGTCGCTCCTCGATCACGTGACATACAGCCAGTGTGACTCCGGGGCTTCTCAACCAGATGATTCCATTCATTGTTTGAACAGGTGATCAAATCATTGACCAACAAAGAACCTGGTCTAAAGTCAACCTGCAGGATTTTACTGATATTTAATGGACGCATGAAATGAATAGACGGCTTCACAACACACTAACTATGACATCATCAAGTCTACACACAGCTGGTTAAACACCAGTGATGACATCATCGACAAACACATACTCTGGTGGTTACACACTAGTGATGACATCATCAACAAACACATACTCTGGTGGTTACACACTAGTTATGACATCATCGACAAACATACTCTGGTGGTTACACACTAGTTATGACATCATCGACAAACACATACTCTGGTGGTTACACACTAGTTATGACATCATTGACAAACACATACTCTGGTGGTAACACACTAGTGATGACATCATCAACAACCAGACACTCTACACTTTAGTGATGACATCATAGATGCTACACTCAGCTGGTTACACAGTAGTGATGACATCATCAAGGTAATACTCTGCTCGTTAAAGACTAGCGATGACATCATCAATGCTACACTCAGCTGGTTACACACTAGTGATGACATCATCAACATAATACTCAGGTGGATACACACTAGTGATGACATCATGGAGACAGCACATGAGATTTTCTTAAATGTTAGTTTAGTAAATGTCATCCAGCTCAAAAATAACTGAAGGGGATCCTGACTCCTCCCAGTCTCACAGCGAGTGAGTTAAACTGGATCAGTCCAGTCAGGAAGCTTCAAACGAGTGTGAATCAGTTTCTCCTGCTTTGGTTCTGATGAAAGCGGTACCTGCAACCCATTCTGTTGGACCAGGTGGTCCAGCTCCTACAGGATGGCATATCATTAACCCAGTGGGCTCCAGTGGGCCACTGGTGTGCAAGTTTTCTGACCCAACTGTCAGAAACAGACTCCATGAGTTTTATCTGAGCCCGACATCCTGGAGCAGCTGGATTGTTTGTTGTTCACCAGAGATCACCAGAATTGTCAGATTCTCCACTGGCTGGCACATAGTAATTAATAATTCTAAAAACAATTTTATTATAATAAGATTCAAACTGAAGGCAAACATAAGTTCTAAGTCAACCAACCAATCAACCAAGTTTTATAAACAGTATTCCTTCTTTATATGATGTGTAAACACGGTGGGACCAAAATCAACAGATATTCCGGATTAAACCATCTCTGGCGGCCCACACTATGGGAATGAGTTTTTAATATTTTACTGGTTCCAGGAGGACTAAAATTGGACCATTTGAAGATTTGAAGGTCATCGTTCTATCTATTTTTATTTATTTTCTGATTGGTTCTTTCATTTTTGTTAATCTGTAGGGCACTTTTAAATCTAAGAGCATTATTATTGTTTTCTGCTATTCTCACTAGATTGATAGACACCGTCTCCTCCTCCACCTGCTGATGGGCGAAGCTCAGGTGCCCGACTACAACTGCTACTACAACTAACATCTATCTGATCTCGTCATGGATTAACAGGTTGATGACGTAATTGACCAGCTGGATGATCAGTCGGGCTGCAGTAATGATGTAAAGGTTATCAGCGCTCGGCCCTGCCTCACCTATGATTATGGTGCACGCGCTCAGCAGCCCAATCTCCTTTTTCAGCGTCACTCTGTCCGGGACTTTCTTTTTCTTCTTCTTCTGATCCTTCCTCTGGTCCACCATCAGGCTGCCGGTCCGTCCAGGATCCATGTCCGCTCCCCCCAGTGCTCCGGTCCTCTCTCCGTATTCATGCGGGCTGAATGGGCTGCGCCTGCGCAACAAGCTGCCGCAGTCCAGCCCAGAATGTTAAACAGCCGGACCCGCTGTGATGCGTTCAGGGAGCGCAAAAAAGATCCAGAACTTCTCACATGTTACCACTACGGACTACATTTAAGTTCCGAACTCCTTTCCATCACTTGTCTTTACAGAACCGCTTTAGCGCAGCCACATAGGAGAACCTCTTCAGGTCCCACCACAGCCTGTCACTGGGGTTCAGGCTCCACCACAGCATCTCAGAGGGGTTCAGGTTCCACCACAGCCTGTCACTGGGGTTCAGGCTCCACCACAGCCTGTCAGTGGGGTTCAGGCTCCACCACAGCATCTACATGGGGTTCAGGTGCCACCACAGCATCTCAGAGGGGTTCAGTTTCCAAAAGAGCCTCTCAGTGGGGTTCAAGTTCCACCACAGCATCTACATGGGGTTCAGGTCCCACCACAGTGTCTCAGAGGGGTTTGGGTTCCACCAGAGCCTCTCAGTGAAGTTCAGGTTCCACCAGAGCATCTAAGTGGGGTTTGGGTTCCGCCACAGCATCTCAGAGGGGTTCAGTCTCCAGCACAGCATCTTAGTGGGGTTCAGGTTCCACCAGAGCATCTCAGTGGGGTTCAAGTTCCACCACAGCATCTCAGTGAAGTTCAGGTTCCACCACAGCATCTAAGTGGGGTTTGGGTTGCACCATAGCATCTCAGAGGGGTTCAGTTTCCACCACAGCATCTTAGTGGGGTTCATGTTCCACCAGAGCATCTCAGTGGGGTTTGGGTCCCACCACAGCATCTTAGTGGGGTTCATGTTCCACCACCCCAACATCTAAATGGGGTTCAGGTTCGACCAGAGCCTATCAGTGGGGTTTGAGATCCAAACTTTGACAATGAACCCATTCAGAGACCTCTCTTCTGGTTGAGATCATTGACTAACTGCACAAACTCACAAACTGATGACCTGACATTCTCCTTAAGAATTCTCTGACGGAACGCAAAATCCATATTTCCCATAAATGATGGCGAGTTGTCCTGGTCACGAGTGTCCTGGTAGCGGCCTTCAAAAAGTTAAACTATCCACTGATTCCATTGCAGTTCCTTTGATGTTTAAAAAAAAAATCTTCTGTGATTTCCTCGATGAGCTTTCACCGTGATCTTGGAAGAATTTTGGAAGGTGAAGCAGTTCTGTGAAGGTTCACTATCTCCATTTGTAGATAATGTGAGTACAAGAACCTTAGAAAAAGCTTTGTTGGAACCCTGCCTAGACTGATGGACTTCAAGCTAAGTCATTATGTCACAGATTCACTTCATTACATCACATGTCCTTCTGGCTCTGTTGAGCCTGCGAGATCCGAAGATGTCTTCCAGTGTGTTTTATGTCTTTTAAAATCCATCCTTCCAAACATTTAGTGATGAAGGGGGTGAGTGCCCCCCCTCCAGGATAGAAGAAGAAAGTTTACTGGATAGTAGTGCTTGCACACTGAACTCCCAGCTCACAGCATAAATAGCTATTTTTTTATTACGCTTATTATTCACATTTTATTATGTCATATCTTCTATCACAACACTTTAATCTCGATTATTATCATTTATTTAATTAATGTATTTAATTAATTTTTTATCATTGTACAATAAAATGGCAGTGTATTTTTCTTAGTTTCTTATTATAATTATTTAATTATAATTATTAAAGGTTTTTAATGTGTTTTATTGATAATGATGACAATGTGTGGCATCGATTTTTTTGAACATAACTGTTTAAATTGCTTTTGCTTGTTTAGATTTTTAATACATTGAACATATTTTATAGCTGTGATTGTTTGTTTGTTGTTTATTTTAGTTTATAAACCCCATTTGAACCTCTGTATTGTAAATAAAGGTGTTTGTAAATAAAGATTAATTGAGTATTCTCATGCTAGCTACGCGCGCCGATCAGCGCGTTAGCACGTGACGTCATCTGATCGTTAGGTTAGCGGTAGCGCACCTGTGCATCGGTAACGTCGCGGCTCGGTTTAACGATGCAGAAAATATCTATTTTAAAGGTAGGAGTGGAGAAATGACGGTAGCTGGATTTGGCAAAATGTAATAAATATTAGCTCATGCTAGCGAACGTTAGCTTGGTCATGCTAATGCTAACTAGCGATTTAGCGGCTAACTGGCTGTTGTCCATGAAAACGAATTTTAACATCTTTCTATCCGGTTTAAAGTGAGTTTCGTTTATTTTCCTGTTACTCTCTGCCCCTCTCTGTTTCAAAGGTGTGTGTTTAGTGAACTTTTTACATTTGATTTATCATATTTAATTGGATTTGTGTTTTTGTGATATTTTTGGCCAGTTTTTGTCAGGTGCTCAGTGTTAAAATTTGTTTTTATTTTGCAAGGACTTGTGAAAATATTGACAGAGACTACACTTCTACACTTCTTGTTTACCAAGTCCTGGTTCTGTACCATGTATTATATGGACTTTAAAAAGTGTGAATATGGACCTATTCATGTTTTCTCCTGGTCTTTGCAGGTTGAGAATCCGTCCTGCCTCTGGGGTCGGGTTGTTTGTGGTTCTGATGGTGACTCAACAACAACGACAACTGAACAGTATGACAGTCTACTGGCTCAGATGAACCTCTTTTATCATGATGTCACTCAGGATCAGAGGAAGCTGAGGCCCACGTCATTAGAGAAGGGCGAGGTGAGACAACACCTGCGTCTTCGTTGATTGTTGGTGTTTGAGGACGGAACCTAAGCAGGACGAATCATCTCAGAATCAAATTGTCGGAATCAGTTTAAATAATCGTTTCCTGAGTCCCGTTCTCAGAAATGTTCTCCTCTTCTCCCTTAGACGTATGTGGTGTTCTGGTCAATGACGAACTCCTGGTGTCGAGCCGTGGTGGAGTCGATCGTTGCGGATTCCGTGTCTTGTAAGGCGCGCTGCCTCCTGGTGGACCACGGAGAACGGCTTGTTGTCTCCTCAGACCAGTAAGCCCGGAACAAAACCGTCACTGGACCAGGATCTTTCGCCCCGGATGTTTGAACGTCCAAGGTCACTGTTGTCTCTCTCTCCAGGATCCGGGTTGCGATGCAGGACTTCCTCCAGCTGCCGTTCTGGGTGAGGAAGTTCCACCTGGCGAAAATCAAACCCACAACCTTGAGCGTGTCCTTGTATAAGGAGAAAGCGGAGCTCATGTGAGTGTCGTACACCGCAGTTGGAGTTGAGTTCAACCAGGGCCCTTTACTGTGCTGTTAAATGAATGCTCTGGTGTCGCCCTCTGCAGCCCATCCTCCCAGTGGGACAGCTCTGCCACGCTCTACCTGCACCATCTGCTGAAAGGTGATCCACCAGAACCACCACAGCTTCTGCTGAGCTCTATGTCTGACTAATCTCCCAGAATTCAGCTGCTCCGTCAATAATTAATAGTTATAACAGTTTATGATTGATTCTTGCTTCAGGTCATGTCGGTTCTGTCGGTTACGCTGAAAGGTTAAATGTCTGACTCTGCCCATTTTTTTAACCAAGGTAGACCTGCTAGACTCAATTTGGAGAACCAGTTTGGTTTCTATTTAAATAGAAAATAAAGCCACATCAACGCACGTGGTAACTTGTTGGATAGGTTGTTTTTAATTATCTGTGACTCCTTAGCCTCCATTTTCTTCTTTTTCACGTCCATAGACATTTGTCGTGTCTCACTTGAATTTTGGCAATACTGCCTCCAGTGGTTTCCAGTGGTACTGCTCCGTTTTGTCCATGTCCGTAAGAGTTCAGAAACCGAACATGAATGCATTTGAAATGAGCACAGATTCTTTTCTTTTTTTTAGCTGTAACCAGCTTTTTCGGATGAAAGCCCGTTATCTGGGTGTTGCAACACAAAGTTCGGAATGAGACAATGACCCAGTCCTGGACGTGCCTCGGTAGAAAAGGGGTTTTTATGTTTCAGTTCTAGCATGTATCTGGTTCAGCTGTCATTCATTGAAGGTGTTCTGGACTTCAGGAGAGTAAACCAGATTTAGTCTGACACGTGGATCCAGTTTGACTCGGGTATCAGATTTGGATCAGTTTTCTGTATTGATTCTGTATCGAGTGTAGTTTTTGGAATGGGGACAAAACTTAGAAGCAACGTGTGATGTGTGGGAGCGATGTGTGGACGGTTCTCTCTGCCTCCTTCCATCAGTGTCGACTCGGACTGAAGCTGTGCTGCTTGAATCCGACTCAGACTCCACGTCCATCGAGCTCTACTTGACTCTCCCCAACATCAAGGTGACCTTTGACCCTTGCGGTGACACACCTTACATCACACTGCTGAGAATCTAACCACTTAGATAGTTTTTTCGTGATACCTCAGATCTGTGTCAACGACGATCTGGTGGCAAAGAAGTTTGCCCTGTATGTCAGAACACTAGCCGACGGCAGCGGTCCAGACGAGGCGGACCCGTTTCCCGTCATGCTGCCCTGCAGCGTGTTGACGCTCGGCTCTACCTCAAACAGGACGAAAGCTGAATCCCGACCTCCTCCTGGTAGGTTACGCTCCACTGAGCATGTGCAGACTCATCCACTGGATGTGGAGCTTTGACCTCATATCAACTGATCGCATGAAGACAATGGTTGGATGTGGAATCTTCAACGTCATGCCTACTGACTCTCCCCTGCTTCCACCCACAGTGACATCACAGCATCTGCCTGCAGTTGATTGGCCGACGGCGCTACCTCCTCAGGTGAGCGGCTCCGCTCTTGTTTAATGAGTTTGACACAGAATCTGAATATAGGCTGACCTCTGACCTCATTGTTGCTGTAGAGCCAACCACATGATGAAGGGTCAAGGGTCACAGAGGACATGCAGTCTCAGGGCGGCCAATCAAAGAAGGACTCTGCAGACAGGTGAGTGATCATTCTACACTGCTCAGAAAATGAGGGAAACACTTAAATCACTCAACGAATGAATCGTTCAAGTATTAAATCTTTATTGATCCGTATTGAGAAAACTGTTCAGAAGTCTTTCAAGTCTCTCTCATGACCTCAGAGTGGACCTGCTCTTCTCTGTGGTAAAATCTAGGAACAGTGGAGAACATGCTGCTCTGGCAGCAGTTTCTTCTGTTCCTCCTCACAAGAAGGAGCTTGTACTGGTCCTGCTGCTGGGTTTTATCCTTCTACGGTCCTGACCAGCTCTTCTCGTGTTATGGCCCATATCCTGGTATCTCATCCAGTACAGTCCACAGTGAGACTGTGGCAGCAAACTTTCTTGTGACAGCATGTCTGAATGTTCCATTCTGGGGGAGCAGGACTACCTGGTCCATCTGACTGGGCTCCAGGTACCACATCATGGTACCAGTACAGACAAAAGACACCAGCAGAATGGAGAAATAGAGATGAATCAGCCCAGAAGGATGAGGAGATCAAAATGGCCTACGGCCACCAGCTGCAGAACCAGAACCTTTTTGGGGTTTGTCTTGCTGTTACCTCTCCTGTACACCTGGTGGCGCCCTAATTTGAACCAAAGCGGCTGAAACTGATCCACAATCACTTATGCATTCATACTCGAGGGATCCAGAACCACGAAGTTTTAACTGACTCATTGATGGACCGGGAGAATTCTGGGTTCACTTAATTTTTTTTGAGCAATGTTCATTATGCACAACATCAGCGTCTGTGTTTGTTGATAATAATAATAATAATAATAATACATTTAATTTATAACGCAATTGTCATTTTGGATCAAATCTCAAAGTGCTACAAAGTAAAAGCAGATAAAAGCATCAATAAAAAATATAATAATAATGTGTTTACTGTCGTCCTGCTCAGTGACACGTCGGACGAGGAAACGGACTCGTCTCTTGCCGCAGGTCTGACCAAGAGTCTGGGTCTGTTCAGGTGAGTCTGGACCTGGTACAGCAGCTCTTATCTGATTGGCTCAGACCAGCTTCTTGTTTCATGTATTACTTTTGTACTATTCTTCTCCAATAAAACGTGTTTGAGATATTTGATACTATCAGTGTTTGTTAGAAGATCATCAAACACGTTTTATTACGTCGGGATGTTTCTACAATCTGATTGGCTGATTCTGACAGAGATCCACTTGTGCCCCACAGTTTGATGAATTTTCTCAATCCTGACGGCTGCTTCCTGAAGGAAGCTTCCTCTGTGAGTCCCCGAGTGTGTCCCCGTGTGTGTGTGAGTCCCCGAGTGTGTCCCAGTGTGTGTGTGTGTGTGTCCCAGTGTGTGTGTGTCCCAGTGTGTGTGTGTGAGTCCCGGAGTGTGTCCCAGTGTGTGTGTGAGTCCCGGAGTGTGTCCCAGTGTGTGTGTGAGTCCCAGAGTGTGTCCCAGTGTGTGTGTGAGTCCCCGAGTGTGTCCCAGTGTGTGTGAGTCCCAGAGTGTGTCCCAGTGTGTGTGTGAGTCCCAGAGTGTGTCCCAGTGTGTGTGTGAGTCCCAGAGTGTGTCCCAGTGTGTGCGAGTTCCATTGTGTGTGTCCTAGGGGGATAGTTTGTGTGTCCCAAAGTGTGTGTGTGAGTCCAGAAGTGAGTTAGTCACCATTCTTGAGAATCAGCCATGGCGGCAGGCCTGATGGAGGTTGCGGTCCATGTTGGTTCAGTTAATCTCTGATGTATTTTTGGTTGTGTTTTTATCCAGCTGAGTCGTTGTGCAGAAATGAATGACTCTGGTCCTTCAGAGACGACAGCAGCCCCCAGAGCAGGACAAGAGAGGTACGCCTCCTCACCCAGCTCACCTTCAGCATCCTCACTCATCCTGCACCTTCAGAGAATCTGATGCTGTGTGCTTTTAGTGTGTAAAGATTTTATTCAAAGATGATGAAAAGCCAAGATGAGTCACAGATGGGCGCTGCATTACGCCACTGATGCAAACTGTTCTCTGTCCGCTTTGTTCACGCCGCCTCAGAAGGACCATTGATCCCTGATGGGGAACCGTAGCATCGTTGTCGCTGTCATGAAGTGTGAGAGAGAACAGAGACATGAGAATAAGAAAAATACATCAATCCATAAATGAGATAAATTAAATATGGGACTTGTTGTGGATGACAGGAGCTCATCTTGATTCTCTCTGAGACGCTGGTTAAATGTCGCTGGAATCTGTGGACCCTCTTCTTTCTCGTCTTTCTCATAATCATTCTGCATTCTTCTTACTTTACCTTCAAAGGTTAATCTCTAGCCATCTCTTCTTACACGTTGCACCTCCTTACATCTTAAAACGTGATTATAAGTTTAACAGGGACCATAATAAGTAGCAACAGCATTGATTAAATGATTAATATATGTTTAATTAAATCAGAGTTGCAGGATAACATTTAAGATAGACGTAAAGTCTAAAGATTCTTCATCTTTCTTGACACTTTAAAAGGTTGATCTTCTAAAGGCGTCGGCTGTAATCGAACGATTGATTGATATCTCAGAGGCTAACGTTAGCGGAGCATTGAACGCGTCGTCACCATCTCTAAACGTCAGTTATGGGTCTGGGAAGCTAACTGATCCACGAACTCACGAAATGATTCCGTGGATCAGCTTAGCCGGGGTCACCCGTAGAAACCTGATCCTGTGGTTTTGATTTCAGTGGTGTCGTCTGCCTGGAGAATGAGGCTAAACAAACCAGGTATGTCAATCATGTGACTCTTAGCCTTGGTGTGAACATGTGGTGTGGTGTTATCCACTGACGTTCATGTCTCCTCCGCCTTCCGTCAGACCAGCAGTGGCGGCGGAGGAGACGAGGAGCAGCGAGGAGGACTGGGCCTGTTCACGGTGAGCTGCACTTTCACAGAAACATAAACATGGGTCAGGACTCGGTCAGTCGGGTTTCCCGACGATAATTGGCTGAAGAAGAGTCCAGAAAAGTTCTCCGACATGTATGGAGTCATGACGGTTGTGTCTCCTGCAGCCTGCTGGCGTGGTTGAACTCCGAGCCTCTGACCACGGAAGCAGACGAGACGGTGAGTCCTCCCTGACGCTCCTGTTCATCCGTGTACAGGTCCTCGTCTATTTTCGATTAACTGATTTTTTTGCCTGCTGCCAAAAGGCCCTGGAGCAAATTTTTATCTTCCTTTTGTTTTCTGCTCTTGAAGTTTGACTGGATCTGGGCCCCAAATACTCTCCTTAATACTCTGTGAATGCCTTACCAATATACAATCAGTTTAGAACAACAGACAAACAATGTTTCCAATATTAGTTTTTTGCTAAATAAACACAATCATATTATAATTTAAAATTGTTTGACTTCTTTCTAGTAAGGCTGTTTTAGCACTGTCAGCAAAATCTAGAAAGTCTTAAAGATGGGATGAATGGTATTAAAAGGCAACAGCGGTGACATCAGAGCAGGGTTTTGGCCAAAGGTCAAGATCTTTCCTTCTCCAACAATGCTCCTCACCACTACTCACATAACTCCCACCCACAGAACATGTGTGATAATTGTTGAATCATGTTTTTGTTTCTGCAGCCTCCTGAGCGTCTTCAGGTAGTTTCCAGTGATCCCATCCTGGTGCACTCTGCCCTCCCAGTGGAGCCCTGCACCGGTCTGGATGACGCCCCCATCACTGGTCATCTCAGCGGGGTAAACAATAGTTCAGTCTGTAAACATGAACATCATCTTAAGGTACCCATGTGAAGGTCTTTGACCATGGAGGAAGACCACTGGTGAAGGTCTTTGACCATGGAGGAAGACCACTGGTGAAGGTCTTTGACCATGGAGGAAGACCACTGGTGAAGGCCCCTCCAGATGTTTGATCCGGGTTCATGCCTGTATTGATGTTTAATCTGAAAATTGGATTGGTGAAGGATTCACACCGACGGACTCGGAGCTGCCCAGGTGTGAGTGATTTTAACACCAGGTGTGATCAGACTCTGTCACAGTCTTCATGTTCCCAGTCAGGTGGAGGCATTAGAGGGTGGAGTCCTGGCTCTTCTTCCTCTGGTGAAGTCGACTCCTGCTCATCCTTCTGTCTCCAGATGTTGCGGAGGAAGCAGTACGGCTCTCTATCTCCTGCTGACCGCCACAGCTGGCCAGCTGTGGCTCGGGGTTGCAACACGGTCATCATCTCCCAAAATGCTGAACAGCCTCTCAGCTACCTCACCCCTCTGCTCACCCACATCCTGCTCAACTCCATCTTCACCTGCCTCTCCTCCAGTACAGGGGTGAGGACAATCAGGCATTCCCCTTCAGTTCCCGTACGAACAAGGTGAGATCCCTCTGCTGACCTGTCCTCTCTGTCCAGCCCATAGCAGTGCTGCTGTGTCCCGGCTGGGAGAGGGTCCAGGTGGTTTATGACCTTCTGGAGGAGTTAAAGGTCACCTCCAGCCTCCACCCCACCATCGTGCTGCTGGGTGTCGGAAAAGAAGAGGGCAAGGCTTTGAAGATCCCCAAAAACTGTGAGCAAGAAACCAACTCAGTCTGACTTTCTCTCTGTGTGCTCCAGAGAAACTAACCAACTGAATGTTCTCACCAGGTCTGCTGCTGGTGACCACGCCCTGCAGCCTCGTCCGCCTGCTGTCCTGCCACTGCTTCCTGTTCCTGCGTCTTTACCACCTGGTTCTGGACCAGGCTGACAAGCTCTTCACTCTGGCTCCAGAGCAGGTGATGGGCAGATGAACAGCTCCTCACTCACACTCAGGCTTTTAACTGGATGTCCGTCTGTCTGACTGTTAACAGGCTGTCTGACTGACTACTGTCTGTCTGACTGACTACTGTCTGTCTGACTGTTAACAGGCTGACTGACTGACTACTGTCTGTCTGTCTGTCTGACTGTTAACAGGCTGAGTGACTGACTACTGTCTGTCTGTCTGTCTGACTGTTAACAGGCTGACTGACTGACTACTGTCTGTCTGTCTGTCTGTGTCACATTCTCCTTGTGTCTCTGAATCAATGCTTTGCGGTCAGATGGCGACCATCTTGCAACACTTCCAGAAGATGAACTCCTGTGAGGAGAAGTCCTCCTGTCCCCAGCAGATCGTTGCCGTGGCCAAGAGATGGACAGATCACATGGACAATCTGTTAACCAATCACATGCCCTACCCCTGCGTCGTGGTGACTGTCCCTGAGGAGGCTGTTCTCTACGCTAACGTCCAACAGGTCAGTGTCGGTGACAGCCAACGGAGTGAGGGCTGGTATCCCGCTCCGTCTGTCTGTGATTGGTTTCCTGAAAAAGAGCCCGAGAAACAAACTTTGACCCTGGTCAAATAGTTTGATGTAGAATGAACGAAGTAATAATCCAGATTAGTACTACAGGTAATCAGACGCTCCACAGGTCGTCCTCATGAGTCTGGAGACCAATAAGGTTTCAGTCCTGCTGGCGGCTCTGGACTTCAACCCTGATGTCGGCCAGAAGACTTTGATCGTAACCAGCTCCACTGAGGAGGTGGAAGATGTGTTCAAGGTGAGGCTCTCCAGGTTACACCGTAACGCAGTCTTTATATTGAACTCAGCAATCAGATTAGAAGTCAGATCAGATCAGATCAGAATGCATTGGAATAGAACATAGAAGTTATTCAATCAGATTCAATAACATTAGATTGGATTAGATTAGATCATTGGATCGTATTAAATCATATTAGATTGGATTAGAGGTTAAATCAGATTTGATTTGACCAGATTAAATCTCTAAAGGAAAGATGATGTTAGATTGGATATGATAAGAAATTAGATCTTAATTAGATTTGAGTTTAGTTTAGATAAGATTAAATTGGATTAGGGGCTCGACCTGCAGTTAGCATTGATGCCGTCTGACAGTGGACAGAAAGCGGACCAGTGTGTCTCCTCACCTTCAGGCGGTGGGGAACAGATCAGCGTTCTGCCTCATGATCCACGAGGGAATAACGCACCGGATTGACTTTGCCATCCAGCAGTGGAGGAAGGACATCGGCCCCGGGACACATGTCATACTGGGTAAACTGCTCACCTCCAGTGACCACCATCCAATGTCCCTATCCTTGTTTGACCTCTGACCTCCAGTGACCACCATCCAATGTCCCTATCCTTGTTTGACCTCTGACCTCCTGTGACCACCATCCAATGTCTCTATCCTTGTTTGACCTCTGACCTACAGTGACCACCAATGAGTGTCTAAAGTGTCTGGGGATCAGAGACGCGTCCTGTGTGGTCCACTACAGCTTCCCTTCTTCTCCTAAAGAATTTGGCTGTCGACTCTTCTGCATGAGGGAGAACTTCAGAAACCTCACTGAACGTGTAAGATCCATGGAACTAGAGACACGTCATTACATCAGAGACACTAGAGACACGTCTTTACAGCAGAGACACTAGAGACACGTCATTACATCAGAGACACTAGAGACACGTCGTTACATCAGAGACACTAGAGACACGTCATTACATCAGAGACACTAGAGACACGTCATTACATCAGAGACACTAGAGACACGTCATTACATCAGAGACACTAGAGACACGTCATTACATC
>VRLP01004580.1:0-47043 GCA_009660295.1 Lophius piscatorius
ACACACACACACACACACACACACACACACACACACACACACACACACACACACACACACACACACACACACACACACACACACACACACACACACACACACATATATATAATATTTCCACATCATAATTTTTTTATTTTCTACATACTAAATATATTTAATTCTATAATGTTTAATTGAATTATGTTTTACCATTTGACCTTAACTTGTTATGCGTTGGAACTTGGCAAATACCTGTAGACACATACACACACACAATACATACAAATGTATACAGACTGAGTAAAAACATGTTGTGAGCGTCTTGTCGGTTTGTCTAATGACAAATATGCTTAGTCATAACCTCGAAAAGTCTTGGATATGATGAGTAGACATCAACTCCGCCACAGATAACGAGAATGAGTCATGTTTAATTTGAGATTTTAAATCATGGGGATGCTTTGTAAAGACAGATAGATGGTTGAAGGTTTTTCAGATATAGATCCTTGCTTGTTGCAATCAGAGGAAAACATTTTTTTCTTTAATCTTTCATCGAAATAAAGTTTTTAATTGAAGTATAAGTGTGAATTCTGTGTAATTAACCCTAATTTATTGTCATTATTAAACTTTCATCTAACACTTTGCGCCAATCAAGAAAATACTCACACTTATAAACATCTTTGCCTATGCTGTCGTCCCCAACAGCAATGGTACACCCATCCACTATGTTGTTCAAGCAATCCCCCCGATTGAACGTCTCCTAATAAATATGATGTTCTTCCCAAAAAAACTGTATTAAAAAAAAAGCCCTGCTAGTGAGTAAAATATGAACTATTGGAGTAAAAATATTATTTTATATCGATCTCCTTGAGTGGATTCACATGCACCAAATTTAGATCAAATTGGGCCAACAGTTGAGAAACTATGGCCCAAAATCTAGTGGAAGAAATATTTGACCAACTACTCCCATAATGAATCCAGCTCTTCCTCACACCAAGGTCTATGCTGGTACAAAATTTGAGAATGATCAATGAAATTTTTTTTGAGTTATTAGGTTAACACGAAAGATCTCTGGCGGTGATGACGGTTCCATAAAATCTCCATCTTTTCCAGGACATAAATAATTATATTTATCATATCATATCATATCTGTCTCCCGCTCACACCGCCCATCCATTGGAATCTGTTGAAACACCATGAATGAGGAAACAGAGGTTTGAAAGTGCTGCTGGACTTCCCACTGTTAATACTTGTTTGTGTGTGTGTGTCCAGAGTTTTGTCTACTGGCTTGTCTGCGTGCACAAATTGTCTACTGCTTTGTTTGCACGAGTGCTGGAAAATGTGTCTTTAAAGATGGACAGCATGCTGTCACTCGTCTGTGAATTGTGATGACATCCTGTCTGTGCTTCAGACCACCCGCCTGGATCCAAACTACAAAGAGGACACAGCTCCGGCCTCTTACTTCACATGGAGAATTCAAGTGGAAATTAGAATTACTATGCTATGCTATATTTTGATTACTCTCAGAGACAAAGTCACACAATCAATTTTTTGTGAAAAAGTTAAGACTTATTTGCATGCTTTGTGTGTCACACTCCACACGACAGGAAGCTATCAGCGGTTATGCCTGACAGGGACTTCAACGAAGATGCCCTTTCTTATCAGTCAACGTTGCCAAACTCGGCATGATAAGACAGTGTAACTCACACACACCTTGACAAAAAAATACATTTTCGAAAGCCTCAATTGCAAGGTAATGCTCTGCCAATCTGCAACAGATATGTCATTTTGATTCAATCAATGTCAGTTCGAGGCCCCGGCTGATATCAACTAGTTCTGTCTCAGAGACAGGTGCTAATTCTTAGAATGACAGCTCCAGTTCATGTTTTATTTGGCTCCACAGTATATGTGTATATTCCCTCAAGCACTCAGGAATATTTATACACTTCTGTCTTTTTTATACGTTGTGGGGAAAACGCAAACCCGATAACATGAAATGATTTGAACACAACTAGGAAGGACTAAGTACTTATCTGTAAGAGTTAATCTTTACTAAGGAAGGGTGGGGCTTAAAACAACGGTCCAGTGCTCAAACTCGAAGGACTTGACTTTAAACGCAGTATTGACATGTTTTGGTCGGACACTATCGAATTTTTGATGAACAGTCGTGCTTTTAACAAAAAAAAAACTAAGAGGAATTTTTATTTATATATTATTATTCATAGTTTTTGCTGTCTTGAAGAGCTCTTTATAACTAGACCTATCCTGTCATCCCCGACAGCAAGGGTATATCCCAGGAAAGTCCCCAATCCCTTGAGTTGTACAAGTAACCCTCCTGATTGAACTCCTCAAATTAAATGTAAAAAAATATTTAAAAAATCCCCCTGGTGAGTAAAAGATGATAAATACTAGGTGAAGGCATAGAGCTTATGTTCAAAACAGCATTTTCCATAGAAAAAAGCTCCCCCACTGAGTAAAATATGTATTAGAAGAGTTAAATAGGATATAAGATACGTCTCCTTGAGTCGGTTGATATGAACCAATTTGGACTATGTCATAAAAATTTGAGAGATAAAGCTCCCCCTAGTATTGAAAATATATAACCGACTTTACCAAAAAATCAATCCACTTCTTCCTGAGTGAATATATATTTGAAAATTATCCATGGAATATTTTTTTAGTTTTTGCATTAACACGAAGAATCTGCGGCGGAGACAACGATGACCATTGCATAATATCGCCAACTTTTCGGGAATATGATAAAATGAACTTCATTGAATCAATCAATACAGTTGATGCAGTATTATGAAGCACAAAGTAAAATTTTGTAAAAATGTTGCTTCCCATTGTCAAAATAAAATAATTTCTGTGCAGGTAAGATGTTTTTTTTGTCTTAATGACATATAATCATGTACACTAAACCATTTGTTAAGCCAACTTATGGCTATTTTGAATTTGAACTCTTTCATAGATGAAATATGTATGGAGGCCATTCTAGAAATATATATAGAAATGTTTGTCACATCTTTGACAAAAAAAAAGACGGTGACACACTGATTTAAGTGAATTCCAACTCAAAATTTAAAAGCACTCAGAGAGTGCAAAACTTCCATCAAGGCACCGTACCAAAATAAAACTGCCCTATCTGGCAAGAGTTAAAAAAGGTTATTATGGTTATCATACAATTATTAGATTGAATCGTCGCTGAGACATGACAAGAGATACCTCTGGGTAAATTTTCATGCAGATTTCTCCATTAATTTATGAGTTACTGACAAATAACTCAAAAAGTGTATTATCTTTTACTGGCTAAGAAAAAGATACTATGACATCACCTCGCAACGTTATGACATAAATTGAATCACCTTTAAGAAATGCCAAAACCTACCTCTGGGTAAATTATTTTGCAAATCCGTCCTGTAGTTTTCCCTTAATCTTCCTCACAAACAAAGGTAAAAAAAAATAACCTCCTTGGTTTACAGGGGAGGTCAGAATGTTATCTCCTGAAGAAAGGCCTCTGTTAATAGATGGAAAAAAAAAAGTGAACATTTTTTCCTGAATTTGATGTGTTGGAAGCAGGAGAAATGGACAACTATAATGATTTAAGCAACAACTGGGTCAGAGCATTTAAAGAACTAAGGGTTGTTATTGGTTTTTCCCGTTCTGCGGTGGTTAATACAAAGTGGTCCCTGCAAGGACAACTGGTGAGCCTTCAACAGGGTCATTAGAGCCCAAGGCTCAATGATGATCTTTAATATCCACTGCAATGTTGATGGACCAAATTAATAATAATAATAATAATAATACATTTAATTTATAACGTACTTTACATTTGGATCAAATCTCAAAGTGCTACAAAGTAAAAGCAGATGAAAGCATCAATAAAAATAAAATAATAACTATATAAAAACCTGCCCAAAAAGCAGCAATGTTAATTTAAGTTATAGGTTCTGCTAAAAAGGAAAGTTTTAAGTCCTTCTTTTAAATGTGTCAGTCCTCTGTGGAGACCTTAGATGGTCGGGGAGGGCATTCCACAGATGAGGGGAGTAAATTAGTAAAAAAGGTAAATGAGTAAATGAGTAAATGAATAAATTAGTAAATTAGTAGATTAGTAAATAAGTAAAGCAAATTAGTGCTAAATTGTGGGAGAAAAGAGTCTTGATAGACATTGTCACGCCATTGTTTCATGAGGGAGTGTCTCGGAGATTTTTTTGTAAAAGGAGCAGGAGAGTAATGGCCTTTTCCACTCCTCTCTCAAACCATCTCCTTTTTGTCTAAAAAGTGTTTATTGATCTTGCTGCCTTTGAAGGAGCATTCCATGTCCTTTAGGTCCAGGTGGATACCTAACTTGAGGATGTGGCTCCTTTGTATTGAGCCATTTGTTTATAGAGTTGTTGTTTGGTCTCCCATGTACAGAAATTTGTGCAATCTCACTGCGCTGAAGTGAATATAGGTTTGTTCAGTTCATGTTTGGATGTTTTATCCTTAGGGTGAACCAGGTTTAGTCAAACATTGTTGCTAGATTTGAAGTGAGCTGAAATTTTTTGATTGAAGAAAAGTTTTTATGTTTTGAAATTCAATGCTCATTTTCTATTCCCTCTGCCTTTGTTTGGGAAATTGTGAGCCTGCTCATGTAGAGCTGTGCTGCATAGATCAAAAGGTCAGCTTGTTTATCCTGACATCCCACCTTAGTCTCAATCGTATCAAGACTATCTCTCCTCTGAACTATGTTTTGATACGTATGGAGCTTCTTTCCCAGCTTTTTGTCATCATGGTGATCAATTGATTGTAGGATAGTCCGGCTGTGCTTGGCACAACCCTAGCCTATATAGGCATGCATGTGTGCTGCTCTGATTTTCTGATCGGCACTGTGCAATCAGAACTAGTGGGTGAGAGTTTTGAGAACTGTTGAATGGGCTTATGTGAAAGGAAAATGGTAAGAGGGGCATGCAGAGTAGTTTTCAGATCTGCTGGAAACACAGTTAGAGAGTTGGCTGATTAAAAAGCTCCTCTCTAGATTAGCTGCTTAACATGTAGCGCCCACCATTAACATGGGGTCTGTCCCCAACCCCATGCCTTTATATTCCAGGTTTGGTGTTGTCATAGCCCCACAAACTCATTTTACAAGCTAACTCATATAGGGAGAAACACCAGATAAAAGATGAATAAGATGAATAAGGTAATTATTTGTTAATAACGTAAGCTAACTGAATAACCACGACCACATGGCAGCCTGCCAAAAACCCTCTGAGATCGGACACAAAGTTGTGTGGGTTCTGCTAGAGGCACAAGTCTGTGGCAAAAAGAATGAAAAAAAGAGATGCATGAACTATTTAGTCATAACTTAGACTCAGAGAGGAGAAAAGTTTTCTACTTTGAGAGAAAACAAACTGGCAATTTCAGTCAGGCAGGCAATAACCAGCCTAGCCGAGGACCTACCGCCAAATCCACCTTCTCCCTCCACTCGAGTCTCACTGAAGCAGCAGCTGACCTGTGTTCAGCTGAATGACAGAGAGGGATTAGAAATGCAGAGATTTGCAAAACAAGTTTGGGAGCAACACATAAATATAATATGCATAAATAAATATATCAAAATATGTTTGTTTACATACAATATAAATATTTAAGAAACGTATATGGATCCGGCCGATATATAGGCTGTATCTTTTATTTCAGATAGAATAGTAAATCAGTATTGTTCGTAATAACCCTTTGGATCCTAATGTCATGCAGGCGTGATTCCTACCCTTTGTGGTTTGGGTTTAGGTGACCTAATGTGCAGTTTGATTAAGTCCATAAATAAGTGACAGGTAAAACATTGGCATGTTTAAGATCTTTAACGCATTATATAAAGGCATCAGGTTAACCCTATCTCTAGCCTTACTCCAGACTCAAGAGGGTTAATTTATTTGGGTTGTAAACACCTGTTTCTCCCAAGTCCCTTGTTTGATGTACAACCCAGTAGAAATAGCTAATTTTCAAAGTCTTGTTACTTTATATGCAGGGAGGAGTAAAGTGTAGAGAAACATATTCACTACGATATAGTACTGAATAATTGTTGTGACAAATAAATAAGGTTTATTTCTTTGCCTAACATTTAAAGAGGACATATTGGCCTTGGTTAATGGAGGAACTCGGGCAGGCTGCATATCTCAAGCTCCTTGCTGGTAAAAGAACGACTAACAGTTAATGCAGAAAAAGGGCAGCACTCTGATAAATTAAAAGTGTTCGATAAGACGGTTTGTTTTACAATACTGTCAGCGATACATTAGCTACATGGGACAAAGGGCTAACTACTGGTTATATTGTTTCTGTGCGTGTTGATGACATTAACTCCCTGTTCCATCCTGTTGTTGACCATTTTCATCGCCTGTAGAGTTCTGCGAAGCAGTTGTCCATTACCCTGTCAGGGAAAAGGGGAAAAACACAGAGAGGCAGACGCACCAGTGTCTAGAGGAACCCCTGGGCAGAAAACAGGGTTGAAATAGAGTATGCCTTAACCCTCATTGGGTCTGTACCTGCACAAGTCCCTCTTCACTGACGGCGCCTGCCTTCCACTCGCTCTTCGAGGAGATGCAATGACCAGGAGACAGATTTTTCTAATGTGTACCCACTTAACACTAGCCAAGAGGAGTGGAGGGGAGCACCAGCTCCAAGTCTTATGGTGGAACTGCTGAGGCCCCAGCACCTTTGTCTGCCACTCAAACTGTGACATGAGGACAAAACAGCCTCAGTAGTCTATTACTCATCACACAAGCCAAATGAATAGGTGCCAGCCAAGTGAGCCTTTTGCGGTCAAAAGAAGAATGTATCATGGCCGAAAATTCCTTCACACCCTCATTATTGTGATCATGCTCTCTTTTCTTGTCTAAAAGTGAGAAAACTTAATCTCACTGGTATGGTACTGGTATAATTGACTTTAGTGGATATAAAGGAGGTTTGAGCTGAATAGTATGATGTCAGATTTCCTTGAAACATCTGATTAATCAATTAAAACGTCACAGTGCTTATTCTCGTAAGGGAAACATCAAATATTTTAACATTCATTTATTCAGTACCAAGGGAAGACAATTTAAATAATTAATGCTTTCAAACATTAATAACTATAACTAATAGACTAAATGGATTAATAAAGAAGATAGAGAGTATTTACATATGACAACAGTCCAGTCTATGAGGGCAGATTTTGAGTGATCCTCATAGTTTGATAAGAGACATAGATGGCACTATGGTACAATAGGAGACTTAGAGGTAGCAAGACAACAGATAAAATTTACATCTAAGGAAACAGATTTGATATCAGAACTAGCATTGTATGTATGTGATGTGATCAAGAGTAGAGAATAGACAATAATGTGATGTATATTTAAAGGATATCCTCAAAACTGGCGTTGAATTCCTTATACCTTGTAAACTTGATAAAGTTTTATGGTGTGAATCCAATGTGTCAAATATCTTCTCTGAGAGGGTGAGTTCAAACTGCCAGTCAAAGTGAGGCAGTGAGAAAATACATATTTTGACCATTGTAAAAACATAAGCTCTTCCTGTATGTTGATACGTCTTTTATCCCATCTGAGAGGTTAAAGCCAATTGGCTCATTCTGGATTGATTAAACCTTTTCTAACCTTTTATCTAACCCAGGATCAACCATGTAGTTGTCCTCGCTACAGACTGGTGTTGAAAAGTCTTATCTACCCAAAGTTACATCATACCCATTTGAATGACTGAATCTGCATAATCTCAGTTTCATCTTGGTGGAATGGCTATGTCTCTACCCCTACTATACTGTGACCCAATAGATATTACCCCCCTCCAAGTACTTTTTTTGATCTCCCCTGTCCAGATTTTGATCATGAGAATGGATACTCATACCTTGCATTCTTACCACTAGTCATGCCCAAGATTCATGCATGGTATCATGAAATAGGGATACAGTACATTGGACATGTGCAAGCTGAAGCGATATTTGGTGGGAATAAATGGTGAGACACAAAAGGTTGGAATGTGTTGTTGAATGTGCATGTTGTTCGTTCCACACGAGGGCTGACACTTCTAATGTAATCTCTTCTAGGGATTATAAACAGTCCAATGTGTCACTGCCTCTGTTAGTCGTATTCAAACAGAATGCAAAGTCTGCCTGAACAAAAAATTCCATTTATGCAATATTTATTGGTGGAACTGCAATATCCACTTTGTTGCAAATGTAAATATGAATGTTTAATTTATTTGAATTTGTAACTGTACCATAGTATTCAGGTGTGCAGCACTCATACATATTTTATTCCTATGAATATGAGAGGGCTCAGCAGTCTCCAATGTCAAGTTTGGTGCCATCATGGGTGATCTTTCCCTTGTTTTTCTGTGTGTGTGTGTGGTATCTAAGAAAGTAAGAATCAATTTAGATTTTTTTCTGTTTTCTAACTAACACTCTAGCTAATACACTGAATAAAAAAGGCATACAAAAGTACTGCAAAATTTAAAGCTGATTTTGTAAAATATGTATTATTTATGGAAAAGTAAACCATGTATTTCCTCTTAATCTGTTTCATTGCCATCCACGCACGTAAGATCACAGATTTTAGGGCAATCACCCCACTCCCGGGATAAATGTGTACTGCACAGGATATTATCTAGTGAAATGTGTTTAAATAGATAATATTTTTCATGAGACAGGCACGTTATATCACACACATAATCATCATGTCATCGCTTCGCTTTTTTAACAATTTACAATCTGCAGAAAAGGCTGAAGTCAGGTGACATATCACATGACATACAGTTGAAAGGTATAGTTCAGGTTTAGTCATGAAAACAACTTTAACCGGGCCACTGGGGGAGAACAAGCCAGTGTAGCTTCAGTGCCGGCCCAAGACTGGATAAATGAGAAGGCTTTTGTTAGGACCTCCAGTGTATACATTGACTGTTATGACTCCCGTCGGGTTTGAATGTTTGTGTCCTCTGGTGGTGATTATTTTGCCAGGACAGAATATGCTCAGTACAGCCTCCAAATCTTCTTTGGTATGATGTGGCAAGCTTGGGACACCTGCATTTGAGGAAGTTTTGCCGCATTGGGGCAACGGTGGCTCAGTTGGTAGAGCGGTTGTCCACTTATCTAAAGGTCGGTGGTTTGATCCTTGGCCACTGCGGCCCACACCTCGAAGTGTCCTTGAGCAAGAAACTGAACCCCAAATTGCTCCCAATGGCTAATTCATTGGTGTGTGAATGATAGCATGAATGGTTACTGCTACTGATGAACATGTGGCGCCTTGCATGGCAGCCTCTATCATCACTTTATGAATGTTTGTGTGAATGGGTGAATGATGGCTCACAGTGTAAAGCGCTTTGAGTGGTTGTGCAGACTAGAAAGGCGCTATATAAGTACAGTCCATTTACCAGTCCGTTCACCGCTGCAGATCCTTTCAAGTTCTGTCAGGTTGGATGGGGACAGTTTGTGGAGTTTATGGGCTCTACAGAAATGTTCAAGTCTGGGCCCTAACTGTGCCTGTCAAGGACATTGACAAAGTTGTACCCAAGCATTGTGGTGGTATTGGGCAGGTGATATGAGGTGCCTGATTCCTTCAGACATGATGTTTAGACATGAGGCCAAACAGTTCGGTCTCTGTCTCATCAGACCAGAGAATCTTGTTTCTCACAGTCAGGGTCTTTGTGTCTATCTGTCTGGCCAATCTTCCAAAAAGCCCTGAGCCGCCCTGAGCTGTTGCATCGATTGATGAAGGATCCAAATAGGATCTTTGGAGTTCGGCCTGTGATCATTGGATTCTTGGCCGCCTGTCTTACAAGGCCCTTTGCCTCCGATTGCTCAGTATGGCTGGAAGGCCAGCTCTAAAAGTAATCCAGGTTGTTCCAAACTCCTCTTGTTTATAAATTATGGAGGCCACTGTGCTCCTCATAGCCTTCAATGCAGAAGAAATGTTGTGGTAGCCTTCCCCAGATGTGTGCCCCGACACAATCCTGTCTCTGAGCCCAGCAGGTGGCAACTTCAACCTCATGGCTTGGTGTCTGCTCTGATATGCATTGTCAGCTGTCTGACCAGATATACACAAGTGTGTGCCTCCAAATCAGGTCCAATCAAAATCCTTTCTCACAGTTTGTCTCCAAACAAGGTCTAGAATCATCTCAAAGATGAATAAGAGTGACAGCAGGGACTTTGGCTAAATTTAACATAGCAAACGGTCTGAATAATTTTGTTAATGTGATCATTCAGTTTTTCATTTTAAAATAGATTTTCTAAAAACTCTAAAATTCTTTTCTAATGGACAACTATTCATCTGCTAGATGCTGTTAAACTATACTACACGTGAGAAGTATTTAGCCAAGGATGAGAAGCGCAGCATGAATTTCAGTAAAATTTCACTAACAACTACAACTTCACTGCAGCTTATGGATACCAAGTCTGCTCTGGTACCTTCATTGCATGTCTGTTATAAATTTGTATTAATCGTTTATCTTTTTGATTGACTAGACTAATCCTCTCCAAGCCAACCACTCATTCCCCGTAATTGCTTATTCTGTGTTGTGTCATTGGGGCTAGAGCCTATCCAAGCTAACATTAGGCTAGAGGCGAGGTACAACCTGGACAAGTTGTGGGTTAATCAAAAACTCACACTCACTCCTACTAGCACTTTAGAGTCAGCAATTCACCTGTACAGCATGTCTTTGGACCGTGGGGGGGAGCCGGAGTACCTGGAGAGAACCCATGGAAACACGATGAGAACCGAGCGGTGGATTAGTTCCTTGAGGCAGCGCTGCCCACTGCGCCACATGCATCCAAAAATCTTCAGAAAGTCATCAAACACAGAAACAAACACTGTTGGTAAAAATACAATAATTAAAACACCCAATGCTGTAAAGATAAACTAGATAAAAATATGTTATGAATTAAGTATCAGTTAAAGATTTCCATCAAACAGAAAAACATATTTAAATTTAAATCTAAGTAAGTACACATTTGTTTTTTCTCATGTTAAAATTCATTTTTGATGTTTACTAAATACTGCTACTACACTACTAGAAAACTTCTACTGCTATGAAAAAGCTCAATTGTTTGATAATCAACCGTTTTCTTACATGATGTTCTTTGCCTTTTTCTATACATGCCATACTTTCCATCCAGCTCCCTCTGTTTCTACTACCGGCACAGGTCTGTATGGTTGGTAGCAAGCAACAATGCAAACTGAGTGGGCAGGAGGTAGAAGGAAGGTGCAGAGGCCAAGGCAATGCAGAGCTAACCTGCAGAGCCGCTGCACAAAAAAGCACATAGTATGAGAGAAAGCAGTGAATGAAGCTATAGCAATATGCACTTTGCACAGAAGCCTGATAATGTTTTTCCAACATGATCTAAAACATACTAAGAGCAGGAAGTTTGAAGAAAAATACATTATATAATTACTGCAGCAATTGATGACCCAGATAGGGAATTCATTCTTGTTAAGAATGTTTAGTCAGACATCTGCAGTGGCATTTTGGCGCAGAGAATTTAGACTTCACTGTTATTTCCAGATGTAGTTGTCATATGAATCAAAATCCAAAATAATTTTGTTTTGTAGCTGTCATGCCATCTTTCACCCATTTCCAAGTGATTATTTTACAGTGAGTGACAGCTACCCTCTGGCTGTAGTGAATGTGCAGATGCATTCATGTGTCCGAAAGGAAGTCAATTGGGACTCCACTCATTCCAAAAAAAAAGAAATTTCTTTTATATTTTGTTATATTGACACGTATTAGCTAATGCAGTTTTGGAGGCTAGAGATTTTATTGAAACCCTGTTTCCTATAATCGCTTTTTGAGTGACAACCTAAACATAAATCTGCTTTCAAACAGAGATACTTAATGGATTCAGGATTTCGTTTTGATTATGAAAAATCTGTGAGCGCTGAGTAGCTATTTGTTAATACCCTGTCCTCTTGTTGAGAACTTTTTCATTTTGAAAGACCAGAGAAATTGAAAAGTTCAGACCCCCTTCTCTCGCTGTGGTGTTGCTAACTGCTGTGGTACCCAGTACTTGATGACGGTTTTATTAATAGTGTACAGTTGGGATTAAGTTGGACAGTCTTTTAAACTCTACTAGTTCATATTTCACTAACTACGGGGAGCTATTAAGAATAATTATGTGGACATAACTTCCCATTTAATTTGAGGGATTTTGTTGATCTAACTCAATATTTAGTCTGTTATAATAAGTGTAGAAGCCGACACATTCTCAAGGTAACTTTTTTACGGCTGACTCTGCTGAAAAATGTAGCAACACCTTCCCCAAACTGTTGCATTCCATCCACTTTTTTTTTTTCTCAAAATAGCAATTATTAAACTCTTAACAGTCACTTTCTTTCCATTCTCATTGCTCCACTGAAAACCAGGAAACCAAAATCAAACACTCTCCCATGGCTGAATTATCATACCTGTACTTAAAAGGACAGTGCAGAAAATATGAACAAGAGTGGAAGCTAACTAGTCCACCAGTCATTCTAAACACCCTAAAAGAATTAATGGCAAACTATCAGGCACCAGTAATAGATGCAAGACCATCTTAATTTAGTAATATAATGGCCAAAATTAATCATAACCCCCAAATCTTAATAAATGTAATCAGCTCTGTACTAAATCCACCAACAACCACTGATCAGGAACCTGGGAATAAATGGACTGAGGAATTTACATCTGATTTTATTGGAAAGATAAAATAGTATTTGCACCTGATCCACCACATATTCCCATCATTCACAATAATCCTGCCTCCCTTACACAGTTTGAAGCTATTAACGTTGTAGCACTACACTAATCAGAAAAATGTACTTCTCCACTTGTGTTTTACATTCTTCTCCAACCACGTTTTAAAGAAGTTGTCCCCACTGTTGGTACTTTTATTTCATTAATTATAAATTGCCCTCTGACCTATTGCAACTTTCCAAACAGTTTTAAACGTGTAATAAATTAATCTACTACTGAAAAAAACAAATCTGGATGTTGAATCCCTTTATTTTGACAATTACAGACCACTCTCTAAATTATATTTCTTATCTTAATTAGTGGAAGAAATTTATCTCAATCCAATTAATCTGTTTTATGCACAACAACAATATTTTTAGCAGTTTTTCAGGTTTAAGAGCTCGCCACAGCCCAAACACAGCCCTTGTGAAGGTCTGTAAAGACATAATTTTAACAGCTGATAGAGCCAACTGCTCCGTCCTTATGCTTTTTTATTTAAGCTCCACCTTTGACACCATTGATCACGCCATACTTCTGCACCGTCTTGAAACGTAGGTTTGTATTAAGGGACCTGCAAAACTACTGCTACGTTCATACCGGTCCAATAGAAGTTCAATCCAATGCCAGTTCCTCTATTGTTAATTTAACCTGTGTTGTCACACATGGGGCCATTCTTGGCCCTTTGTGTTCTCAATCTACATGCTCATCATGTGCAAATTGACTTTGGCAATATACATGCAAGGACAGAGAAAGCACACAGCTGGGGGTTGGACCCAAGCTTCCAGATCCAAAGAGATTTTGGAAGCTGGGGGATAAGGACATTGATTGGACCCTAAGTAATTGGGTCCAACACCCAGCTGTGTGCTCTCTCTCCCCTTGTATGTATATTACCAAAGTGTATCTGCACACTACTGCAGATGCTCTGATGAAGGCTTTGTACCAACACAGGTAAGCGTTTGTTCATTGTGATGTGAACCAAGTAAAGAAATCAAATGTCAGTATTTTGCCCTCCTTGACTTGAAGACTTGAGATGTGCTACATTTTACTTTTTTGAATAAAATATTCCATTAATTCAAATACATACACTAAATTTTTCATGCTTTACCGTTTAGTCTAAAAATGATCCAACCTGTGTTATATATTTACTTATTCTTAATATTAGAACCCGGGGAGGAAGTTCGAGACTGTGAATAAGCCTAACATTAATCATTCTTTAAAACATCAGCTTGATGGTGGTTGTAGAATGAAAACAACAATTCAAACGATGCAATACTACTTATGTAATTTGTTTTGCTATTATTGAAAGAGCCCCATTATATACCATGTGTTTAAGAAATTACATGTACACATAAAATGTTGTAATTAGAGGTTTGTCATTATACTTGTGCACAATCATTTTCAGAATTCATTGCTTGAAGAATACTTTTAGATTTTTGTATTGAACCACTGTGTAATAAGCTCAGGAAATCTCAATTTTAATTTGCAGAAATAAAGTTGCCTATCGATCAACATTTTGCAAGTATTGAAATGAGTTGATAAAGTTTCGAAAGTTTCTGCTGAAATGTTGAAACAGGTCAAAAACACAAATTGTGTTTCCACCCCCGCATTAGTAAGTTTTCCAGCCACGTTGAGAACATGAACTTACGACACACAGTCTCCAGTTTATAATATTTACAAGTTCAGTTATTGTGTAGACAGTAGATATTTATACACTCTGATCGATATTCAGACAGAAGAAGTCAGTGTGCAAAAACTTATTATTCCTGTCTGTTGTTTTTTATTCAACATTTCCCTGATGGAGTGTGACATCTTCCATTGCCTGAAGACTTTCTGTGTTCTTACTGTGTCTGGTCGGAGACAAGAGCTGTCTCCTGGAGCAAACAAGAATGTGAAGTGTCCGCCCACCTCCATCATCAGTTTACAAGGTTAGCGCATTCAGGCTGATGTGGAGCATGTATTGACTACATAGAAAAGTCTCTGTCTAACCTCACAGACCCCAGAGCCCTCACAGACAAGTCAGGATTCGTATTTCACAATATTCCAGTATGTATTTCCAAAATTATCCGTGTGCATTTCTTAACAGCAGCATAAAGAGTCAAAGCTTGAACCTGAGAAAATATACAGCCTATTAAAATAGTTGTGAAAGATTTCAGTGCAGCATTTCTGAAACTAGGTGTTGTGATTTTGCAGTAAAGTATACCACCATGAATCTTTTAAGCCATTGTTCAGCAGATGAAAATTGTAATTATATTAGTAAGAATTATTTTGAAAAAGTATTATGATTATACACTCTCAATAAAGAGTGTCACACAGAGCAAAATGTGTTCAACCAAAGTTATTTTCTTTATATCAAAAACCCAATACCAAAACTGTCAACTGATGCTGATAAAGCTAAGTTCTGAGATATTGGAAATGCATCAGAGTTGTTTAGCCAAAATAACTGAAGATGTTTTCGCATCTGTTGTGCCGAATTGCATTTACCATCGATTAACATGGCAAAAACTTGGACCTTACCTCTCTTACCTTGGTCTCATCTGCTTCTCAAATGTCATAGACACCTACACTACGTCCTGACTCCCTAATCTGAATATGTTTTCAGTTGATTTCTTTCTTGTTTGAGTTAGTTGCTGACTACAACTAGTTGCTTTTATTTATTATTCCAATTGTGGACTGCACATATAATATGTCTTGAAAAAATCACACCAGCATCTTTCAAATTGACATTTGTACAGATGTCTAATCCGTCATGAATCAACTGATAAATTGAGATCTTTGCCTGGTGACCCAGCTCTCCCTGCACCAGTATGGACCGATACAAAACCTGAATCACAGCGATATTGCACCATACCACCCGTCGTTCTCACAGTCCATTCTTTCATCACTAACGAGCAAGATCCCAGTAGTTGTTTGATTACACCAAGGTTGTCTCTTGACCAAATCTGTTCCTAATATTCAAGGACAGGATCTCAAGTCTCAGCCGGGGTAAGCAGAGATACCAGATCGGGGAGCTACGAATTGTATCTCTGCTATTTGCCCTTGCTGTGGTTCTGTTGGCTAAATCAGTCTTTGATTTTCAGCATGCAATAGAACGGTTTGCAGCTGAGATTGAAGCGGCTGGTATGAGAGTCAGCACCTCCAAATTTGAGGTCATGTTTCTCTGCAGTAAAATGGCGGATTGCTTCCTCAAGGTTCTAATTTCCTTGAGCAAAGGAAATTAAGTGTCCTTCTCGTAAGTTATGGGAAAATGGACCGTGAGACGGACAGGCGGTTTGCCAACAGTAATGTGGGTGTCAGTCATTGAGAACAGAGTTCAGTCATTTTAATTTTGATTTCAATTGTAATTGCCTTCATGTGGAACACTTCTTTCTGTAAGAGTCTGTATGTTAAGTATTCTTGGATTAAAGCGTTATTCAGTGAAAAAAAAATAAAACAGTGCAACTATTGTCAAAGCAATGGTGCTGGATGGAGTGGGCTTATGTGTGATAGGCAGATGGAGGACCAGACAAGGCAGGTGGGGTGCTAGACGGACAGACTGGAGGGACGGCCCTGTGTTGTGGCCCATAATGCCTTATCACAATCCCTCATGGGATGCAATGGCACTTTTTTTCTGCCTTCCGCCAAAATATTTCACCCACATTGAACAGATTCATACACAAACATCAAGCTCATAGATTGGGTGGGGATTGAAAAAGGCAATCGCTGCCATCTGTTGTGTAGACTTAGAGATATCACTACAGTTTCCAGGAGGAGAGGTGGGGATAGAAGGAAAGACATTTCTCTATGTCCACCAAGTGAATTTTTCTTTTCCATTGCGAGGATTAAGGCTTATATTTTCCAACAGGGCCAACACTAAGTCTGGATGTCATGGCAGCTTAAGAACAAGCTACCTGCACAATGATGACTCACCCGATTAGTACAGAGGCAAAAATTAGTGTGTGGATTGAACACTGATAAAGAGGCACTATGTTTTGGCGAGGCTTTCATATTGCCTTTGGAAATCAAAATAATGTGTGTGTGTGTGTGTGTGTGTGTGTGTGCTCGTTGACCGGGAAAGAGCTGAGTTTACTTTCTTCAAAAGTGTGTTAAGTGGTCACATTAGAAGATTCAAACAATTCAATGTGTGTGTGCATATGTGTGTGTTTGTAAGTTTTCATGCAGGACACCAGCTGTTAAAAATGTTAAAATGGGTAGGGATGCAACTAAGACCATCCATCAAAACAAGGCACAAGCTGGTCACTCGTACTCACTTTTCTTTATTTCTTTCCTCTCACCCAAGTTTTCTCTGGATGTGACGTAACAAGTTAAGAAACAGATGAACTGAGAAATGGTCAGACCGTGAGAATGAGCATAGAATCACATATTAGTTGCACAAACACATGAGACATTGAAACTGGATCAAGCAATGAATCAGTATGGCCACACCCACTGATGGATTTAGGTATTTTATGACACAATTACGTTTGCCTGTCGGTTGGTACGTTTTGTGTTCCTCTTTATTCCTGTTTACTACTGATTTTGTTAATGGTTTATGGTTAATTTGATGTGGACAGAAGCAGTGTACATAGATCCATGGATGTATAGTAGTGCTTAAAGTGAGCAAGGCAAGGTTAATGCAAATTATGGTAAAATGTTCATGTAAAAAAACTTCACATACAAAGCTAGATATGGGTTCATTTTTCATGTATGTATTCAGTCTCAGCTCATCGGCACTAAGTGCCTTCACAATAAGCTAGTAACAGAAGACTGTAGCCCTCGGAAGAACATTCATTATACATCTTAGTTGTCTGTTTCATCAAACAGCATATATTAATTCAATTTAGTTATTTATTTTCACTCATTTTCAGTTATTTCTTTTTGCTTTGTATTTTGTTTTGAACTTTTTGGTGCTGAAAACCATTAGATCCAAAAGGAACCGCTTTGCACCTGCATTTTAATGATGTTTACTTCTGGGTTTTTTTTCTCTGAAATGCTAACAGAGTAACTCCTGCCCCGTGCTTTAATGAGATATTAAACTGTAGATCATGTTTTTTGAGATTTTATAACGCCCATCTGCCGACTGTAGGACATTTTCACAATTTTCTAAACAGTTTACTATGGCATGAAATGAAATTATCAACATATCTCCCAGTTGATCCGGGCACACATGCGGAATTTTCTCTGTAAATTGGAACACTGGTGCAGAAATATTAAGGAAAGAGTGTTTTTAGCATCAAAATAGTACAAACCTAATTGATAAAGTGTCAAGATGACACCATGATACTTTTAGCCCACTATGCTGCTGTATTCTAGGGTGAATAGAGTTTTTTTTTTACATTGACATTGAAATAACTAATAAAACCATACTTTTAATCTTTAATCAACTGCCTTTTTGTTACATCTAACCCTTTATAAACAATTTTAATAGACATCGGACCGCTGAGCCATCAGAATGTCAATTATTTCCCTAAGTCACAGCACCGATTTCAGCGTGAACACAAGAAACTGTGATTTCCTGAGTAATTGCGTTGTTTTAATGCAGCACCATAGATGCAGCATTGCTTTTTGCTCCAAATGAATTTCCACCATATTTCAAGATCCGTTGCAGTTATTTTCTTCTTCAAAGACAAGGTTGCCAGGGCAACAGCTGCAGGTTAAAATGACTTTGATACTCTGGTTTGATTTCCTTGGTTTGATTCCACTAGTTAGATGTGTTTGACAGTTGCAGTGCGCCTACACACTGTATGAAAGTCTCACCTGGAAGTTGTTAGTTTCTTCTTATGCTGGGTGTGCGTTCCTTTATCCGTACAGTTGTAGTCAAAAACCTCTATATGTTTTTTGTTTGTATCCCCCTGTTAGAAAATAGGGTTTATTTTATTGTTTCCATGGAGACTTCATGTTAATAGTGAATCTTAAGGCTGGTCAACATGTCCTGATCACTATAATTCTATCGTCATTTGTTTTCATTTGTATTTTAGACACATAACGTAGTTGTAACTTTTGGTGCAATGAATTGTATACTTATTGTATTTTGTGTGTGTTCCATGGTTTAAGTGTCTCTGAAAGGTTATCATTTTATCCACACCATATTTCACGAATACATTCTTGCCGCACCCAAATTTAAACACAAATTAAACATAAGTAATTGTGCCATTTAATTTTTAATTGTTATATAAACATTACCAATTCTCCATGGCAATGTATACACTACTCTAGACTCAGCAAAGGAATGGAGGATAGTCAGATACTGACTAAACTTCACCGTGGCGGTTTTTCTCTCCTCTCTTCTAGCATCCATCTGGATTACACTTTCACGTTCCTTTTCATCTGTCATCAATTAGGGATATTAACTTTGTCTGTCTCTCGCTGTCCATACTCACAGAATACCAGCGCCATCCAGCAGGTTCATCAAACCTCCATATCCAAGTATATGAGGTCCATCACCATTGTCCAACTTCAGGGGATCTCTATCATGCTGCCACTTGAACAGATTCATCGCCATAACCAGAACTCCCTGATGATCCTGAACGCCAAAGACTTAACCTTCATGAATTCTTCACCGTATTAAATAAACATCTTGATTCACTAGTCTTTCCCGATTGAAATCTGTTTGAGTTTGATAGGAATTCCTATATTGAATGATTTATGCATCACTGCTTTTATGGTCAGTGGTACCCGCAGTGGGATCTAAAGCCTGGAATAAGCTCTAAAGCAAAATGCCTATAGCCGATAGAAAGGCTATGCACAAGTGTGTTTACATACACACAGATGTATGCATGAATTTTAATCAGTGTTTGCTTTTCCCTTATTTTTTTTCTCAATGTCCGCCTGGTTTTTGTATTTGTGTGAGGAAATGAAAAAGGAATTTAGAATAAAGAGAGAGAATGTCACACTTGAGGCTTTCTCTTCCTGTAATACAAACACACAGAGAGGATGAATGAGTAATTTTTCTTATTCTACCCACCTCAATGTGAGATCAGTATAGTCGTACAGTAGACTTGAATGAAGGGTAGCTTGGGATTAGAAGAAGAGAAGACAGGGAGAGACTGATTGTCAGAACTATCTTTCATTTCCTCGCTTCATACCGACGCTACTTGTGATATAATTACATTCAGTAGAACATGCATCTATCTACTTGGGTGTGGACTTATGATATGCGTCTGTTTTTAGAACAGGTAATTAGAGGTAATTACGATACGACCGTATCCACCTCCAGCTCTGCGTTCCTCTGTTCCAGCAGCATCAGAGGCGAAGGGATGGTGTTCTACTTTATTTTGCATATTTTATAAAGTGCCTCTTTATGGTTCCAAAAAGCCACATAATGCCGACCCTTGAGAACGCCAACAGTGCCAGAGAGTTGAATTTGCTTCTGGGCAATTTAGAGCAGCGAAAAGAGGAAAAGAGGCAGAGGAGAAACAGAGGGACATCAGGATGCTCTTGTCATTTAATAAGACTACAGTGCATATGAGGAGGACAAACATTATATTAATATATATAATTACTATGACAAATATCTAATTTGGTAATTCTGGCATTTTTTATTAAATCTATCGTTGACTCTGCTGCCTGGCAATTAAATGCAATAACGTACAGTGGTTTAGTTGCACATTGTAAACATAACCTGATAGGCTTTTGTCAGTGTTCCATGTCATTTCATTGCTTTTCATCTGCCTGAAGTCCCTGACTGAGAGATAAGATAATCAGTGTTTTTTTTCTTAGGTTACTGCTGGAAAGCATAAGTTTCATCACGTGCATTAGCATGAGCGTTCATCCGTTCTTCCGCCAATTATTAGCTTTCAACTGATACTAGAAGCACATATAACTGACCAGTTCTGAACTCAGATGAATACATACTGTAGGACATACTAGGACTTGATTCTGAAGTTATTGTGTGACCTTTCAGCTGAAATTTATATTATTTAGAAGTCTTTGTATTTACATTATATCTACACGGTGTATTTTCTTTGATCCCTAGTGTCTGTGATGCCTGTGAATAAATAAAGATTTTGTAGCAAACCTGGAATATTCCTTGGATCCTACTCTCATCATACTCTGATGTGTGGTAGATTTTACAGGGATGTCAGGGTCTAAATTCCCCAGCTCTACTAAAAAATCCAATGCTTCCTCATTTGGCACATGTAACACTCAAAAAAATAAAAATGGCTGAAGAAAAGGCTAAATAACTAATAAAAAGAGTGACCGAATTAAAAAAGAGTGACCGAATAAAAAAAAAAACCAAGATCATCCGTCAGTTTATTTTTCTGCGATGCTACTAACAAACAGACACACAGTGAAAAAATTATCTCCTTGGTGATGGTGAACAAGGATGGCGCCAGGACACAGAAAGTCATTATATTCATCGTGAAACACTTCCAGATAATTTTTAACATATAGGACAGCTCATACAGCACAACATGAAATTTCCTCTACTGGAAGGATATCTTCGCTCCTCAATCACATTTTATCTTCCATCAGGATTTGGCTTAGACAGCGGCAACCATCTATTTAATTTGTCCTTTGGAAAGTCTTTTAATAGCTCTCAGGTCAACAGCAAAAATCTCTAACGTTATGTTCTTTGCCATTGCTCCAGCAAAGCATCTTTCGCTCCCCTTCAGTCCACCCCCCGCATAAACTCTCTGTCTCTCTGTTGGGTGACTCATGGGCTCTCTGCAGTCTTTTCTTACTCAAGCAATTGTTTGAAGTAAGGAAGATGTTGACCTATCCTCATGTTGGATAACTTGTGTTCTCTTCAAGTGAGTTGACAGAAAATAATCAATCAATCAATCTATTAAATAGCACTTTTCGTACATAAAAAACAAACAAAGTGCTTCACACAATAAAAATAACTTGCCCTTAGCCCCCTATCCCTGAAGATGTGGCCGTAACATCTTCAGGGAGGCTATTCTACAGACATGGACCACAGTGGGAAAAAATATGCTTCACCGTGGCTTTTTGTTATTTCTTTTGTCCAATTTAGTCCAAATATGATGCATATGAATCGACTGGAAGAGAGCTCTCTTGTATTCAATTAATTAATAATTACAATTTTTCCGGCCTCGTTTTTTTTCCCTTTCATTAAATCTAAGTCCTTTCATGAAGTTAAGTTAGTTGGGGCATTAGAAATTTGATGGTTTGTTGTTTTTAGCCATGTCCACCCTGAGGCCATACTTAATGATTCATTCTGTTTGGATGTAATTGACTGTAAGACTAGTCATCTTTTACAGTTGGGGAGAGATGGTGTCACTTTGGTGCCAGGCGCAGGTCTCCCCTTGACCCTGCAGTTAAAATTTACTGAGCTAGGTCCTGGAACAAACTGACTATAGTGAAATATCATTGTTCCATAACCATGAAAACGGATGAACCAACGATTACCAATTCAATTACACTTAGTAGGGGAAGGTTTTCATTTTCAATGACTCGCATTATTGAATTTTGCTCTGACATGATTTCTTTTTATTAATTTATCCAAGAAAGGGCATAGAATGAGAGAAAAAGGGTGGCACTAAAACTTGTGCAAATAGACAGACCTTAGTTTCCCAAATATGTTGCGTCTTTATTCCAACTTCTGCTACCGTTTCGGCTATTAAGCCTTCATGTGAGATCAAGCAATTCATAACAGGTGCCGTACAGTTGGCCTCTAATGTCAATGTCAATGACATCAGATTGACATCATTTTTATCCTCAATGTGAGGATAAATGTTAAAAGGATGAAAGTTCAAGATGAACAGGAAGCACTATGCAATTGGCCTGTGAGGTCATAAATGATCAAAGCAGAAGGGGGTCAGACGATTGGTACACAGGAAGTGCCATGAAATGGGTTCCAGTTGGTGTGTCCTGAGGTCAACAAGAACCCTTTCAAAGGTTGTTTTATGTTAATGCCACCATTTTCCTCTCTTTCTATGCTCTTTAAATGTATTGGTTGAGCACAAGAGGAAAGACCCGTCCTCCTCCACTATCCTACTGTTAACCAGGAAAGTGTCATTGAGAACAAAAGTCTCTTTTAACGGCGCGTCCTGGCCAGGACAGGCAGCAGTACACATCGAAATACAGACATAATGAGGGAACTAAATGGCCTCTCCAGAGGTTTGAGTGCTGTCTAATTAATCATAAGGTCACAGTGTTCAGGTTTTTTTTCTACATACAGTTTGCAGAGAAAATTTAAGTTTTCCAAAATTTGTCACTATTATGCAGACATACACGTTTGCTAACATGGTAGCGAGGAAAGTAAAGGGGTATTACAAGATTTAAGAGGGCAGAGTTCAAATGGTATGATATGTAAACCAGTAAAATGTACTGTTTCGCCATCCTCACTTGAGTGACAGTGTTGATCTAATGCAGAATAACAGGCAACTCCAGAAGCTGAGCACCGCAGCTCTACTCATTTCTCATTGTAGAAGAAAAATCAAGCCTGCTATGATGAAATGCTTTTTCTAGCCCGAAGCACGTCTTTATACTTCTGAGGGACTTTTAAAGAAATACTGTAAACAGTGTTGCATTTTAAATGGGTATGGTTATTAAATTATTCACTACAAACATCAGCGTTCATAAGTTATCAACCGCCGAAGTTTCTGACAACTCTTTTGAAGAGCTACAGTCTTTTATTTGCCTTCTAACCAAAAGCCTCGCGCTGAATGATTTATCCATTCCATCCATTGATGCTGAGAGGAATCAGAGAAACTCACACTTTGTTCAGAACCAAATTGGCCGTTGTGGCTAAAACGTCTGTCTGCCCGTTCACTTCAAATGTGGGCAGTGTGTTTTTGTTGCCCTGTGGGGTTTTGAGGAAAAAATATAGAGACGTCTACGGCAGACGCCAAGAAGTTAAAACAGAATCAACTTTTGGAAAAATGCAACCAGAAGTTGCGCTGCAGTAGCCATCACATAACCCAATGAGTTCCCAGCATCTAGCATGGTGCCTCCAAAACAACATGCTTCCAGGACAATACATCAACGTGGGAGAAATATTCTTCAAACTAAAATGGAGAAAGCCTCTCTAGTGGAGTTGTTGGACCCAAGCCAGGATGTGGAATACGAACACCGCCCAGGTTTGAACAATGACACTCATTAGTCTTCGCTTCCAACCTCACACAACTGTGCAACCAATTATCATAATTTTCACATTTGATTTGATCGAAGCCTCAGAGGATTGTGCTGTGATTGTGATATTTGGGACCCTAACTCTAAACCGACTACTACTGTCACACTTCCACATAAACTACTGAAAGACTATCTGAGAAATGGGAAAAAGTGATTCAATATATGGAGGAGCAAGTTCTTTTAATAATGAAGCACCATGAAACCGAATGAGTACTCTTGATAGTTTTGAATTTTAGTTTTTTAACTTCCTGTTTAATTCTGAATTTTTTTCTCAATGAGTCAATGAGAAATGTTGAGACATTTTGGTATAACTAATATATTCTGCCTTTTTATTCACTCCGTCCCCGTTTGATGCTCCGGTTCACATATTTTAACCTCCCTCCTTCAATGGATCCGATGTCTCAAGTTTTTTGTCCTGTTTTCTTCACTTGTCTTTCTCTCTTTGAGGTTCCTTGTCTGTTTTTTATCCATCCACCATGACAGTCCCATCATCTGCACCAGGCTCTTGTTTCCTATCTACGTATTAAAGTCTGTGTGTCTCTGTTTTTTTTAGCTCCAGTCCATTGTTGATGATGTGAAAGAAATCAAACAGACTGATTATTTATCGGGAACTGGGGATTTATCGGGGATAAACCCCTGCTGTCCGGGTGACAGCATAGGCCTAATTACAATATATTTTCTTGTAACCCTTTCAGTGTTTGGTTCAGTTGTGTCTTTACAGTATTAATCATCCATCACATGCTTCTAAGCTCTAAGCAGTTTGCATCCTTCAATTATAGTCTACGTGTTTTTGTTAATTCTTTAGTTCAGTCTACCTTTTGATTTTCACGCATTCGATTTTTTGTGTTTTACGTTAAGACATTTACCTCATGGCTACGGTCTTCATATTATTTTGGATGTTTATTAGTAAAGTCAATGGACTGCACTGTCGCCGCTGATGTCTCCTTGAAAATTAATTGAAAGAACAAATTAATTACTTACTTACAGATTTGCGGATTTGGTCATGAAACACGTTTGTGTACTGGCAAGCTTGGTTCCATATCTTCCAGCATCTGGCTCAAAAGCACAGTGGGCGGAGTCAGCAAAAAGGGGATTGAGGGGGAATGTCTCGGGGGGGGACATCTAAACCAGGATGAAAAGAAGAGTCCTGTCAATGACTGATGTCCTTTAAACACGTGTGAAACAGCTACACAGTTCCCTAGAGCAACCCAAGCCAATCTTTCTATTTGATGATAACTGAACAATAAAATGATCAAGACTGTCAGTGACCTTGATTATTTACATTCATTGCCAGTGATAAATGTTCTAATAAATTTGCAGCAAAGGGATTATGTTACATTAAAACGGGGTCTCGGCTGCACATTTGTGGAATACATGCAGTGCAATAAACACAAACCGTTTCCTGGGACAAGGTTACATAGAATCCTTCAGCAAAGGTTTATCTGAGAAATGTTGATGTAATTACATTTGATGAAGAATGCAAATTTAGCCAGTTTAAGAGGATGTGAGAATGCAGTGCTGGTAGGCAGGTTTACTGCTGTGCAGAATGGCAGCCTATCAATGTTAAGATAATTGTATTCCATCAAACGTTGAATAAACATAAAAGATTCGACTAACATGTGATTGAACATTTTGAAAATACTCTTTCTGTTATTTTACAGCAGATTGTCACATTTGACATAAAAGCTGCAGTCGTTGATTTTTATATAAGGCTGCATTATGTCCCAAACGTTAAATGTCATTAGCATGACTTGCATCATTAGCATCTGGTCGCTTGCCTTTAGATTATTTAATTTTTTTTGTGGAGTAAAAGCATGTTTGACAGTAAATATTGGTTGGCATTGCCTAACATTTGCAGCATGAATGAGTTATAGATGTTCAAATACTGACACGATATAAACAGCTGAATATATTTATGAACTATATTATTTGGTTTGGACCCATTACAAATTGATACTCTGTGCCTGTCTAAACCCCCTTTATTGTATTCTTTCTCTTTGGTTACATAACATAGTTTAAAGTTGTTATAATTTTCACCCTACCTGATGGTATCTTATACATTCTGAATGGGCCATATTTTAATATTTTATAGCCAAAATAAGCCAACTTGTCATCAAAAGGACATTTCTGAATTTCCAGTCTGAAGGGCTATCCGTCTTTGGAAACCTAGGAATGTCCATGGGAGTAATAACAGGCTGTACAGCATAATTTTGCTGTGGGTTGATGCTTCTGCAGGGGTAAACTATAATACCTCAAAATTATAAGTGAAACATTTCTACTACTTGATTTTAAGTTAAAACAATGCTGAATGAAATCTCTTAAAATGCATATTGGAGAAAATCCTGTTGGTAATAATTGATCTTGTGTGAAAATGTTTCTCCATTACATCCCCATTATTTAGTAAAGGAAGCTCGGACGCACCTATCATGTTGAAAGGTGAATGAAAATATTCCATTTGTCCCACTATTTTTCCGAGGTCTTTCCTCATGTTATGTCTGTCAAACGATGTGTGCGCCGTTCTGTCTGAAGGGTGCGAGATAGTGGAATGTCACGACATTGTTAACATAGACTGTTCCAGCTGGATCTGAGTGGGAAGATTCCGGGATGAGACTCTCACCTGAGCGTGCCGGGATCTTCTCTGATATAACAGATCTGGGGCTTCCTCTGGACATTTCTGTGTGGAGTTTGCATGTTCTAACAGTTTCTGCATGGGTTCTCTCTGGTACTTCCACTCCCTGTAACAGTCCAAACACATGCAATAAAGATAAATTGGTGAATGTGAATCATTGTCTGTTTCTTTGTCAGCCCTGTGTTGAACTGGCGACCCTTTCAGGGTGCATCCCACATCTCACCCAGTGTCAGTTGGGATAGGCTCCAGCCCCCTGATAACGATAAGTGGTAACGGGAAATGGATGGATGGATCTGCTTTCCCAAGAAGTTCTGGGGAAGGACTGCTATATCACCTACTCGTAAAATTACACTTTGTTTATTCACTGCACACATTTTTGAAAATGTCAACACCTTTTAGTCACGTTCAGATTGATTAACCTGCTTGTCAAACTCTGTTAGGTTAATACTGAGACAAACTTAATGAGCTTCGAAATGTCAATTCAAAGTAGTTACATTAAAAAAATAACAGGCCTAAAGAAAAGTGGGGTGTTTTTGCGTAGAAAAGTTCGGGCTACCGATCCTTTGGCAGACAGAGAAGCGTACTAAGTGCTGCCGATGGTATCATTGCTTCAGTCTACCTGCAGTGACCGGGAAGCATTCACCACAACAAGCCAACAGAAGAGTTCATCTGAAGAGCGGATCATCAAAGAGCTTCCTCGTCCTTATATTACTTATTTATCCAATGCTTTATGGATTCACTTTGAATAATTAAAAGCTATGAATATGATTTGTCGTCATCTGGGAAACTCTGAGAGGGTTTTAAATATAAACACTAAACCACATGAAAGTGCCTGTGGCAGGCCAGTTAAAGACGGAGGGAATATGAAATATCTCTTCATGATTAACGGACAGTTTTTAAATATGTGTGGGAGTAGAAATAATAACAGTTTAAAATATCACTGTTAAAAATCATACAGATTTTTGTACTTAACCTTTCAGAAGTCCTTTTCACAATCGCGGCTGTGATGGAAAATAAGGAAAATACTTGCACTTTACACTGTGACTTACAGAAAATAGAAATACAATGTAAACCTAGGCTTATGCTGTCATTCCTGACAGCAAGAGTATGTACTGTATCCCGGAACAGTCCCCAATCCTACAAGTAATCCCTCTGATTGAACTCCTCAAATTAAATGTGAAAATATGTTAAAGTATTTTTTTTGTAAAAAAAAAGGATAATTCAGTTGATTCATATGCACCAAATTCTACACTTAATCAGACCAATGGTTAAGAAGTTATGTCCTTAAAACACTCAAGGTTTTTCTAAAGAAAAATCCCCCTAGTGAGTCAGATATGAACTTTTAGAGCAAAATATGATATATTCAAGATAGATCTCCTTGAGTCCATACTTATATACAGAGTGTCAAATAAATCGGACCAACAATTCAGAAATTATTGGTCTAAAACTGTTGGGATTAAATCGCCCCTTGTGTCAGAAATAAATGTCCACAAATCAATGTTTCAGTATTACTGACTGAAAACATTAGACTATTACAAAACCTTCATGAACTTAATTTTATTTGACATGGTAATATAAATTATTAAGTATATAGAATATTCTCTAATGTTAAGAATTTTAAAATCTATAATATATTCAGTGTTCGGGAGTAACAGAATACATGTAACAGCGTTACGTATATTGAATACAATATTTGAGCAACTGTATTCCGTGACAGTTTAAATTCATGACATTCAGAATACAGTTTCATTTGCAAAATTCAAACTACATCAGGCAGTTCATCGCACTTCTCAGAATCCCTTGAGGTAAATTGACTAATGATGTGTCTGGATGCTGCTCTGCGGGTGAGATACAATGAATGATGGGAGTTGGCACACAACAATAACAAGCTTACATTTTGACAAGGAAATTTGAACACGATACAACAAAGAAAGAAAAGGCGATCGGAACACCACTGCTCAACTGTTGAAACGTTTGCTCACAATCAACGAAGTTGCCGTCAGCTTCCAAAGACTCCACTTCAAACTTAAAGAAGCATCTTGAAGTAAGTTATCTGTTCTCTGGCCAAATGTGTCTGCTATCTGTCGGGTTAGCTTGGTTGTCTTTGCTAGATACCAACTACACCGTCTTCTCTGGCTAAATGTGTCTGCTAGCTGTCCTATTAGTTTGGTTATCCTAGTTAGAAACCAACTGTATGTAGTTTGCTAACTAACCAGCCAGATACTCTGGTCGGTGTTTCTAAGAAAGCTATTTTCAGCTGCTTAGCTAGCTAGCATTAGCTACTTCACTCAGTTCAGAATTGCTGTTTCTAGGCTGCTAACTATTTTTTTTTTACCAATATTCATGTGTGCTACAGCTACTAGTTGCTAGTTGGTTTAACTGTTTAATCAGTGGTTGATGATGAAGGAGGGCATCAATTGAAAGGTAAACATCCACTCATCAGCAAAAAATGAGGCACAGCTCAAACCTTGACACATTGCTCCAGAGTGATTTAGACTGCAACGAGTTAAGTTTAGAGGTTTTCAGGGAATTTGTGAACTATAAAAAATCCCTTCAGTCTTCATTCACAGCGTGGCTACAAGCAGAATAAGAAATACCTCTAGATGTCTCACTGAGCTCAGCGACTCAGTGTCAAAAAAACGAGTTTGAGAATTCATCAAGCCCTGCTCGCGCTACTTGTGTCGTTTATGTTTGCACAATCCTCAAATAGCTTTAGTTAGTTACACATGGTTAATGACGAACGGTAAAATCAAATTGTATTTGTTTCATATACAATTTTAATCGCCCTTTCAAAAGACTCAATACAGCTAATATTCTCACAGAGACACAATTTTCAAGTATTTAAAAATTTTATTTACATTTTGTCTATGTTACTTTGTTGAGTATTGGTCTGTGGAATGGGTCAATTAGATGATGGTAGAATTACTTATATGTATCAACTTTTAATTACTTTTCAGGGATATAAATAGACGTGTTGGACATCCTTTCACCATCACCATTTACACCCCCTGATATTCAGCCTCCATGTCTATTCTATAGACAGCGAGTAGCTCGCAGCATAACATTTAATTCCCTGGAAAGGAACTATAGCAGCCTCTTTACAGTTTTATTCTCTGTAGGTACACTTTAGAGGTCACTGTGTCCTGTTTTATCACTGAGGTGGCACACTTTTTCAATACTGACCTTGGGGTCGCTAAATGTTGCTTGTATACCCTCATAGCGTCAAAATGGGTAACAGTTTTTTTGAAGGCATATTGCTGTTTAAATTTTTTTTCAAATTTTGACACAGATTTTCTTATTTACATATTATACAATATGTGTATTTTTTGTGTGCTTTTGAGGTAGGTACATTTGTTATGATGAACCTGAGTCAGGCAAGCTATTACTCTATTTTTCCAGTCACCATACAATGCAAATCTATCACTGTCCCAACATCACAGGAGTTACATAATCCTAACTGATTATGAGATCATCACATATAATGATATTACCTTCTCTCACCTGATCTTGGAGAAGCAGGCAACATGACTGACAAAGTTGTTCTAGTGATCAACCCAATTCTCCCGTAGCGGGGGAAACGCTGAAGTTGTCAGTTAAGGATAATCTCAATGTAGCGTGTGATTCCCCATTACTTTCAGATGTAAAAGAAGATCATCTGTGGAGATACTCGTTATGTGTGACATGAAACACAATTTCACAATCGGTTAGTGTAATGGAGAGATATATTGTCTTTCTCAATATATCTGTCTTTAACAGAAAGCCAGACACACAATGCAGGATTATTGGACCGATTTCAGCCCTCCTGATTTCTCGCCTCTCGACAATCGAAAAATGGTCTTGAACATCTGTTACAATATTTAGTACATATGTTATTGTGAGTCATTTACAGTCTCAGTCTTACATCTCTCGACCTGCATGTGGACAATCAGGGCTACCTGGATCTGCATGTTATTTTTTACGTTCTTTCAAACAGGACCACTCTAACCAACCAGGCTCATATATCTGGGGTATATCCCGGAAAGGCCCCGAAATCCCTGCGCTTCAGTCAGGTTCAAAAAAGTGTTTTGTCGATAAAAACTAAGCACAGTGAGTGAAATTTGTAAAATACAATGTAAACAAGATAGATCTTGATATGCAGCAAATTTGGACTAAATCTGAACAACGATTGAAAAATGTAGTACCCAAAAACCTTTGAAGATAAAAGCTCCCATGGTGTAGGAAAAAAACAACCAACCTTCTCAGAAGTCAATCCAGTTCTTCCTCACACTAAAATCAACATGGGTATGAAATCTGAAAATGCATGAAATAGTTTCCGAGTTATCATGTTAACACGAAGGATATGCGGCAGTGATGTCCATTCCAGATTACCCCCGACCTCTTGAGGATATTATGAGAGTAACCTCCAGGAGCAGGCTGCCAGGCAACTTTAAACCCCCTCGCCCTTAAGGCTAATGGAAGCTGCCATGAAACTGTTGACAGAAACTAAATCAATAGTTTATATCTCATCCCCAGTCTTTGTTTCCTCATCCATGCTTGGTTTATTTTTTTGTATGACAAATTTGTCAGTAGTTTCATTTGCTACTCAGATATCATGGGAGGCCGTGTATTCATAGTTCCCTCTGATGAGAATTTTAATGAAATCCAGGATATCCAACTACTTCTGAATCTTGTAATGCCTGCATGTTCAACAATATAAACAAGATAATCAGCGGAGATCCTCATTATGTGTGTGACGAAAACTCATTTCATTATCAGTCAGACTGGCGTTAGAGCAACTATTTAATGTAGATATATGGTGTCCTTTCTCATCAAACACTTTCGGAGAAAGAGAAGATGCATATTCCCCAAAATAAAAGCTACTTCAAAGCAACATGAAAATGCAGCAATTGTGAACATCAGTGTTCTCACAGAGAAAATACAGAATTATCCTGGACTAAAAGCAAGAAGTGAAAAGAATATACAGGTTTCCAAAAGAGAGCCGGTCATTATAGCTGACCACTTTAGCACAATAGGATACACTGAAATTAGGCCTAGGTTTAGTTTAGTACATTTAAATTTCTCAAGCTTTAATACTTTGTGTGTTGACCCATTTGGCCAGGCTGGTAGGGTATAGAGAAAGATGCAAGCCTTCAAGCCACACACACACACACGCAAATGCTCAGCATGACACATTCGAGGCAGGACAGCCTCTCCTCCTAATTAATTCCCATTTTCATCCGGATCTGATTGCAGAAAGAGAGATGCAAGAATGGCTGCCCTCTTCAAAACGGCTAATGAGCTTAATCGACCACACTCTACAATCTCATTTAAGCCCTTCTCCAAGCCCATGAATTAGACTATTACAAAACCTGCTTGAACTTAACTGGAAGCCACTTAATCACAGCAAATCACTGTAATCCTGTATGTCAGAGAAAAACCTAAAAAGGAGCTATGCACTATGGGACCCTGTATGGAAGTCTGTCTGGGCTGATACCAAAGTCTTATATGTTGATGCAGCTGGGACCCCATGATAGCTAAGAAGTAACAGTAAGTTATCAGGACTCAGTCTCATTTTTTAGTTTTTTTTATTTGGGATTGCCTGTTTGTGTGCTCATCGCTCCCCTTCCTCTTCTGAGCAATTACCTTTGACACCTCCAGCAAGATTTGCCTTATCAAAGCTGTTTGGTGGGTCATGCAGATGCTCTCTCCCTCACCCCTCTGCTCTTGATCGCTTCATCTCCACTTCCCAAATTGAACAGGGCAAATATTTGTCTGAAAGGGATAAAGGATGCATATAACAAATGTTCTCTTTGTGCTCTTTTAGTTGACTTAACGTCAATGAGTCACTCCCTTCAACTGCCTTAATTATTTTCATGTAACTCTCATGTCACATGTTATGTCTACATACCAAAGGTAGCATGAGACATTTTTCTTCTCTGGCTAATAATAACATCTGAATCTATATTTTAAGTCACAACAATTTTATCTGGGTTCATTTTTTTGATGGTTTGCGTGGAATTCCATAGTTGTTTAAGATTATAACTGCTAAAATATCTTCCCGCCATTTTCTGGCCCTCAACTGCTGGTTCAATTCCTTCTGGACTGATCTGAGTGGCAGACACTATCAATTATTAATTGTTTTTCCGGCCAATTAAATCTGTAAACTGGTTTATAATGCCAAATGTATGATTTTGATGAAAAAAGTGAATATAGGAATTGCCATAGTGACGTTGTTATTTTCGTGATGCGGCCGATCTCTTTGGTTGACAAAACTCAGTGATGACAGGTGAGGCATATTTTTATCATGGTCCAAATTGCACTTGGATTGATGACATGTGGCTTAAAGCCATCAACAGAATTGATTGGACACTAGATTTAGAGCTTATTTCCTTCTAGCTAAACTTAAATCATGAAAATTGTGCTCAACTATTGTTTGGTCACGGAAAACGTATGGAATCATTCTAAACCATTTTGGAATTATTCCATACGCTTTTTGATGTTTGTGGTGAATTATATCTTATATAAGCTAACTGGTGGTGTCTTTGAGATGCCCTAAACTTGATATCATGTTAATAGATGGTCGACTATGGAGAAAAATCAAGCATACAACCTGTTAGGTTATAAAACCCAATTGATGATTCTCAAACCCCTCATTTTGAAAAAAAAATGTTGACCCAACTACCATTATGAAATGCCATTGCTGAGGAAAAAACTGCTGATTTTTTTCCTCTTTCAGTAGCAGTGTGTTCAATTTCCTGAGTATTAAAATCACATAAAGTAACACGCGTTAACGACTGAAGTGCTCAATCCCCTGAACACATTCTCCCTGCAGCAAAAGAAACAAGTAAATAAGTTGACATTATTGATGTGAGAGAGAGAGAGAATGAGCATAACTAAGGCGTCCATTGTGTTGTATTTCCTTATGCTGTCTTTGTGAGGCGCCATCATTAGGGAGCTCGGGAGAATCTAAGTCTAATTAGGCTGTTTAGTATGGAGCCAGAAGGACAAGGGCTAGGCTCTGAGTCCAACGGTGCTGCTGCCTCTGAAGCCCTCCTAGAGACACTTTTAATGAGCTCCAGGCTGTGTTTACTATGAGATCACTCTCACTCTCTCTCTCCCTCTACCAAGTGCTCTCTCCCTCATTTCCCTCACCTGCTCTGTCTCTCCCTCAAGCTCTCACTCGTGCATGTGCACCATGTTCAGAAAGGTAAACTCCTGCTGTAGCACAGTTCATAGAGAAGAGATATCTGCAGGCTTTAAATACAATAAAAACACCTGGGCAATATATTGCAAACCAAACTTTTGCAGAGCTTAATACTCTATTCCTGTTGAGGGCAACAATAAAAACTTCAGTGAGTATAAAAAGGGGTATTCAACACTTGATACGGCAGCAGAAATTGAACATTAGCTTCCAGCACAGCCATTTAAATGCATTGCACTGTATGCGAGTTGCCCTTAATAAACCCCTCTGCTCAAACTACCCGATGTATTACCACAGGATTGCCTTAATTATTATTCCCTCTACAATATACTAATAAATACGCACATACACAACCTTCAGGCTCTTTTACTTCCCCCCTGCACCACTGAACCCACTTTTCACTGAACTTGAATTTCCAGAAGTGACCGACCACACTTCAGCCAGGCACTGCTGCTTTTCTCTATTTATAAGCACATGGAAAAAGTCAACTTGGCTCTGAAGCTGCAAGTAGGGAGAAGTAATCAGCTCAACATTAATTAATAATAGTGGAAGTTCTTTTTAGTGTCTGTGGTTTTGGGGAGAAAGTTTAAAGGAGAGTGAAGATAAGATTCTTGAGAAAAATGGAAATCAGCAGAAATGCAAAGCTGGAGTGGAATCATTTTGGCCCTTGTGTTTGAGAGGATGCTCAAGGATTTACCATGATAGACTTTGGTTTATTGATTGTTTTTGCAGTTATGTTGACATGTTTTCATGATGTTAAACTGGCTTATAAGTGGAGAGAAATCCCAAGGCTACTTATAATTTTGTGTGTGGCCACGTGCATACTTCCCCTAAATTAGTTGACTTAACTAGAAAATTGTGTGGAAACTTTATTTTCAACGACTGAACAGGTTGCACTAACGTAGATCCTTAATTTGATGCATTAGTCATATTTAAGTTAACAATAGTAGTTTTTATTCAAAATAATAGCTTATCTTGATCAGGGGAACGAGGGGGCTGGAGCCAATCCCAGCTGGTATTGAGCACGAGACGAAGTACAAACCAGATAAGTCGCCGTTTCATCACAGAGTCGACAGAGAGATAGAGACAGACAACCATTACAAAACCATTTACAGTTACTAATTTTCCTATGTTGCATGTTTTTAGACTGTGGGAAGAAGCTTGAGTATTGGGAGGGGTGTTAGTGTACGCATATTTTTAAAGTATGAGACAGGACTATGAAATCTCGTACGAGGTGGTCAAAGTCAGAATTAACCTGATGGAGGGCCAGAATTAATGTGGTGACCCACTTAGATAAATAGTTATAATGACTTTGAGTTATGTTATTGTGTGGAGATATATGGATGTAATACATAGACATTTTAAAATAATTTATTTGTTTAGGTTTTTCTCGTTTTTGGTTTGCAGTATCTTTATTAGTTAGTTGCCACTGCCCCTTAAAAGCAATTATATGATGTTGAGCTTCACTCCAGGAAAGAGCCCATCGTTTAAATTATAGCCCCTGTCGTGTCTTCCGGCAACTAAATTTTGCCAATGCTCGTAACTCATGACACTAGATACAATTTCCAAGTAATTATATTTGAAGTGGTGTCACCTTGTCAATAAAGTATTTCAGGCAGAACATAACACGGACACCACGCAGGTTCTTAGAACTTCAGGTTATGGGAAGCACCAGGTAACAGGTCATTAAGTTCTCATTATAGAAAAAGGCCTACTATACGAGTTAAGTAGCAGATGTAAACTGTCTTTGGCATGGTATTACATGTGCAGATTGATCTTAATGCTGAATTAAACTCAATAAACATTGACTGAGGACTAGTATCTATTTTCTGCACAAATGTATTTATTCTAAGAGTGACTATATCCTCTTTAAGATAAATGTCAATCACAAAATGTAAGAATGGGAAAACCAAGAAGTGTAAACAACCTACAATCTTCATATTGGACTATGGAAGACAGCTCCATTTTTTGCAGTTATGTATTACCTTAAGAGAAAATTAACTTATGACTTATATTCCCAATAAGAATAGGGTCTTAATCACTAGTTTCAAGTATTCTTCATTAAGACCGGTTTGTCATTGTATAACTTAGGGTCCCACTGAAAGAAAAAAGTATTTATTAATTACTGTATGCTTTAGGAAATGACAACACTGTGAATGATTGGTCATGGTCACAATTTCTCCTCAGCACCTTACACAAAAATAATTATGGTATACAAATGGATAATCTGCTCATAACTCTAATCCAAATATAGTTACAATTGTCAAAATATATTATGCAAAACATGAGGCTCCAAAACAGCAGTCACAAAACCAAACTGAGACGTCACAGCATCAGATTACTTATATAGCAAAATGTAGTGTATACAGCTTTAACCTTATAACTTAATGTTTCTCATCTCCAACCATATTTCCAAAATTACGCCTGATACCCACCATGCATACAGAAAGGCTAGTGAAGAGTGAAAAAGATATGGAGAAAGGCAATCACAGCAAGAGTTGAGACTACTAAACTCCACGGAGGATACTCATACTTATACGTAACAGTTTATATTGAGAACATTCACGGTGACAACATAGAAGCTGAATCCATCCACATCTTTTTTGTTGTAGGGAAAGAAATTGATCCTGAAGGGTCAGCATTTCCATTATGGCTGGGTGAATTCTTCTTAAAATGAGTGAAATGGCTGCCCTGAGAACTATCACAATATTCCACTGCAACAACTCTCACTCCTTTTTATTTTGAAAAAAACTTCTCTTGGCTAATCTCACTTTCTCTTGCCCTGCCTTCCCTGTCCCCCCTTTTCCCTCTACACATTCCTCACGCCCTCCTCCTTTCACTGAGTCACCCAGCTGCTTGTTAAAGCCAGACTAAGGTGGCTCACAGAGGCTAAGATGGATGAGGTGTCGGACAAATGTGGACCAAACGGCATCTTCACATAGAAGAACAGACGGCCGATATCCCAACGGCCTGTCATGTCCGACAATATCTGGTGACAGTTATGCTCTATGGTCTTTTTGCCTGAGGTACGGATCACTGGTCTGAAGTTGGACGGAACAGGATTAATGTCACAACTGAGCCACCATCATATATGTTCTGGAAAAGACAGTGTTGTACCTTAGATGTGCAGTACAAACCTGCAGCACAATAATTAGTCCTATTCTATCTTCTTCAAGGTTCAAAATCACATCTTTGCGCTGCCAGATCCACCCTTTTCACCTGCAGTGAATATAACTTCCTCGACCGTAATGTAACATAAAACAATAATTGATTTTGACAAACATAACGAAGATGTCTGGACTGGATGTGTTTGACCCTCAACTCAAGTTTGAGTTGAGGGTCAAACACATCCAGCCTTTTTTCTGGCACTTGGCCGAGGCGCGCCTAACCGTCAACCACTCCTAGTGCGAGTTTTTGAGGTTGAAACCCTCACAAACTCACTACCATGTGGTAGGGCTTTGCATTACTGGCAACATCAGGAAGAATAAATACAAATTGGAATATGGATCATCCGGATGCATTCTCCAACTATTTCAAGGATTTTGCAACAGGAGACATGTTGTCTGACAATTACAAGCCAACTCTTAGTAAAGGGATAAGCTGTCCGGACCGTTTGTAACTGTCGGGTTAGGTCAAGGACCTCACAAAATTGCTGACTTCGTATACCTTGTGTAAAAACCTATCATCTATATGAAGGAAAAACTTAAAGCATACAAATCGCATACTTAAAGACAAAGTATGCGATTTGTCATCTGAAGACAAAGTCTATCCTCCTTTTTGTCTTTAAAAAGTAGTTAAATAGCGCATTTGTAGAGGACACAAGAGCGTTTCATTAGCTTTTCCATTGGCATGGAGGTCCAAGAAGCTTTAATTTGTTGAAAATGAGCACACAGCAGTAGCAGAGCTGCCTTCCTTATGTGTAATATTGACGCAGGAGGAGCCTATCTTAACACGCTCAGTCCTATTTACTGGCTTATTACACACAAGTTAGCCTTGGTCGTCACTTTCTAAACAAACATAGACGGCCAACTAGGTCTGTTCTTGGTGCTGAATTCCTATACAATCAGTAAGCCAGCTCTAACCTTTTCTTTAAGTTTAGTTGTTTTGCAGATCCCTGGTAGGCAGAGCTCATTAGCACCCTTGGGTCTCACCGGGTAGTCCCCAAGAATGCTTAAAAGCTGGCTCTCACTCTGCCACACTCTTTCAGTCTGGCCCCACGTTAGTTGTTTTTGTTGGCTTCATACATGTTAGTTTTTGTTCTACAACACCTTTCATCCATCATTCCAAATGAATCAACACTCTCCCACTCATTTCTCATCATTATGTTACGGGTTTTTCATGAATAAATAGTACAGTTTAACCATGACTATACTGCTTGCTAGTCATGGCTTTTGGGCCAGACAATAAAGAATCCACTTGATACCAAAGCTGATCTTGTTTCTGAAATTTGAAAACCTTTTAACATTTTCTTACATATTCTGGTTCAATGAGTTGTCCTCGAAGGACAGAAATAGTCAGAACAACACTGTTAAGGTCTGCTCAAGACGAAAACTAACAGACTTGTGCTCATTCTGGGAGAAACATGTGGTTCAGAAAGCAAAAGGAATTAGTACTCAAGCTGACCATATTCTCTCCAAGGACTTTCCCTTAATGCCCTCAGGCCAGCGCCATCATGCACCCTTGAAGAAAACAAACTGCTACTCTAATTCTTTTATTCCATCTACCATCAGGCCCTAAATTCTGACAGCAATTACTGGGTTGTAGACCAGTCCCTGTCAACTCAGGTACACGGCAAGACTTTCTTGCCCCTTTGTTTGTGTTTCCCTCTCATTTTTCACACCTGGCTCCATTTATAACCTATCTACAAGCACCAACGGGTTTCATGGTGTGGTTGCTGCTCTTCCTCTTTGATTCATACAATAATCTGCTGTCACTGACATATGAAACTTGGGGAGGTTGGCCAACTGTAATGTCCCAATAGGAAATAAAGTTGTATGAACTGGTATAGTTTGGGTGTTCCTGCTCATGTAGGTAATGGCAAGCCAAACTCTTGAATCAGCCCAATCTACATTATTTATAAGAGTACAATGTGATGACCAACACATGACAACATTATTATATTATTGAGAGAATCGTGAATGAAATTTACTATCAATGGGAAAACTAAGTATGGAAGTATGCGCAAAATCACCCAATTTTGGCAGGGATGAATGGGAGGCAGACATGGAGTTCCTGCTCCCCAGCCCCGAATCACTCCCCTGTGCATATTCTTGATGAAAGTTAGACTCTTAAAGTAAGGTTCGCATAGGCATATTGTTGAGCACACTAGCAATCGGACAGCATAAATTCCAATTGCTTTTGTTACTTGAAGGCCTCGCACTCAGAATCAGCATCAGAAAAAAACAGTAAAGTAAGTCATTCTTACAAGGAATTTTACCTGGTCTTCTGGTGCCAACACACTTGACCATTGCTCTGTATGAAGGCAATATAATAATAATAATAATAATACATTAAATTTACAATGCAATTTACATTTGGATCAAATCTAGAAGTGCTACAAGGTAAAAGCAGATACAAACATCAATAAAAAATATAATAACTGTATAAAAACATGACCAAAAAGCAGCAATGTTAATGAAAAGTGAAAAAAAAGGTTTTTCAAAATGTAGAAAAAAAGGTTGTACATCTCAGAGATGAAGGCTGGGTTTGGTTTAGGTTGTCGGTAGATTAGAAGTATGGTCACGGAGAAAGGGGGCTTAAAATTGGGGCACAACAGTACCCAAGTAGATTTAATAGTGTTCTGAATCCATCAGATTACTTTATTTATGAAAATTTGGTACAGAATAGATCATTAATTTGAGTTATGCCAGCCTCTAAATCTATCGAAATCTCCCAAAAAACTCAGTATTTCTCAAATACTCTGTCCTCATTTTCATGCGTCTTCCACTCCAGTGTCTCTGCTCAGCTCACTGAGAGTCCAATGCGCTGCGAGGTAATGTCCCCGCTTCAGACTGCTTATTCAATTTATTTAAAATATAATCCCAGCAGTCATAGTTTTGCAAAGGCACAAAGATGTTGTTTGAATGAACTTAAAACAGCATTCTCCATTTTAAATTTGTCTAAAGACACCAAAACAGAAACTGGTAGAGCTGCAAGAAAGAAATGTGCCACAAGGTTATGCAACCCTCCAAATGTTATTTTAAATGCTGAAGCAAATGTAACTTCAACAAAATGTAATCATCTCTAGGATATACCAAAATTACCTCAGGATACATTTTCATGAACATTTGTCCTGTAGTTTTTCTAAAATCTTGCTAACAAACAGACTAACAGACAACAAAAACTCAGATGTGAAAACTTTGGTGCAGGAATTAATAGAACAGGGGGGGAAAACATGACCAGACGTCGATGCTGGTGGATGAGAGAGAGTTTTGCTACACCCCCTAAAGTTTAAACTTTGTAAGTTGTTTGGCCAACCCATCAGCACAAAAGGAGGAGAGGAGAGAGAGCAGATATTAATGACCTGAAACACACAAACGTGGATGAATAGGGGAAGATTGCGCTACATGCTCATAGAAATCTCATTTTTAAGACCATGTATTGATGAATTATTGACATCTCACGACAAAAGGGAGCCTTTTTTAGGTGTTATATGTACGACAATTACTAATGATTTGATAGCACTGTTGCCAAAAAGGAGCCTAGTAAAACATCTTTATTTCTACTTTTCACCAACAACACTTGTACAAAGCACACAATATGACAGCAGAAATAAAGATAAGGTAAACATGTTTATGTAGATATTAAAAAACAACCGCCTGCCTTTGTTAATTTCCGACTCAAGTAAAAAATGTCTTCCAAATATATGAGAACTAACAGATAAGATAGATAATAATTTCAAAATTGTAGCTTGAGCTTGGCAAATAGTAAACTAAGACTGATTACATATCATTAATACCCATTTATAATTGACAAAGTATTTACAATCTAGTTATAAACTGTTTGTAAATCATTTGTAAGGGTAGTCCTGTTGTAAAGTGTTACAGACAGTTTTAGTCCACATACATATTTAGAGGGTATGGATCCCCGTTATGATGAAGGCCTATAAAGGTTGACATTGTCTTCTCTGTGTCTTGCTGCTAACTGCACTTAATGGTGAGTTAGTGATGGATGATGAGGTTCATAGGATTCTGGAACCTTTCTTTCAAAAGCCATTGCAGCTGATCTGTGCGCCAAATTCAACTCATTCTTCAAATCAAACAGCATACACTGTTTGATTTGATCCCGATTGGAGTCGAATAATGAGCCTCAGGACCACCGGACTGATGGTCAGTGTGTAGTCCAGAGTCATTTGTCCTGCAGTGTACAACGGGATGCGAGTATCGATCAGCAGCTTCCAAACAACAGTCAGATGATGGATGGTTTTCTGACCTGTCAGATATTTTGTTCAGCAGGCTGAAGCATCTGAGAGTTGTAGCCCGTGACTCGATCGACTGACATCAGCACCTTCATTTCTTACTACTCTTGTGTGAAGTAGCTACTGAGTGTCTGAGTTGGTATGGCAACATGACACGTCATGTGGGTAATATTCAATAAGTAGTCATAAAGTAGAAATTGCATTTTGTTGCTGATTGCAACTGAACAACAGGACACAAGTGAAAGGTTCCCTGCTGTCAGAGCGGTGTCAGCTATCAAGTTAACGTTTCAAACGTAGCTCCAATTCTCTGTGAAGAGAGACCTCCTCTATCCTCTTAGACAACTATGAGTCCAGAGACACCGGCGCCTTCTTTAAAAAGTGGCTTCACCACACAGGTAGCCAAAAATGATCAAGGCAGCTTGTTTCTGTCTTTTTTGCATGTGGCTATAGCAAACAAATTTCTTTCTACCTCAGAGTTGAGTGTGAGTTGAATAGAACAGTCACAACCTCAAGGCCTTTGACCTATTTTCTGTTTGTTTGCTGTGGGGAGTGGCTCCTTAGGAGAGATGACTAGCACCCGCATTGGTGTGATTGCTCACCTTTTTTTTATGAAATCCTGATCAATTCAGTCATTCTCTCCTCTGAGTTGCGAGCTTTGTTTGATCGTTGGTATTTAGATTTTTGTGGTCTTACACCTACACATTAACACATACCCACACACTGCAAACATGATTGATAATCTGACATGCATATTTGATTTACAGCTTTTATTCAGACATAAATAAATTTTCTTTTCCTACTCTTTAAATTCATGTGTGGTCTCCATAGTTTGTCCTACCTTTGGCCCATGTTGTGACATTAGCAAATGGCTCTTATTGACATTCATGAAATGATGCGAAATGGACATGCGATACAACTTTTAAAAGAAGTATGAACTGGGGAATTGACTTGCCTTTACAAGACAAATCGAATCTAAGTGTTTTATAATCTATATATAATGTTTTTATTGCAGCTTTGATGGAAGTAAAAGCCACCCTGGTTCAGAAAATGGCCTGCTTAACAGTGCTAGTGCATGTTGCTCTTATGAAGAATATATAAAACTCTCCAATATGTTGCACACTTCTTTTCATTTATAGCTCACGGCTGAACGGTTTTGAGTCCTCTCTGCACAAGCTTACCATCATAAGAAAAGGAAGGCGAGCGATTACTCTGAGAAATCAATGCCCTCCTTGAGAATTCTCAGCTCTGTTGCATTCAAAGTGATTAAAAGCTTTTATGTAAAAGTTTCAGGGGAAGCGACCTCAACTTTATAATTTAGATTGTCAAACGTCTTCCTCCCGTTTGTTAGAATTCACAGCATCTCCTCCACACCTCCTTGATAAAAACATAAATAAAGCCATTGCAACATTTTCTACTGAAGTGCTTTTGGGGGTTGCATTTTATCACTAATTAGCAGAATCTGAGAAAAAGAAGACAGTTTCAAAATGAAAAAAGGGCAAAAAAACAAACCAGTTCCACAACTAGAATGATGATGTTTAACCTCGTGAGAAAGCGCCAGCTCTAAACAGCTATTGATTTGTTAATTGCCTTCACTTTCAATTCCATTGTTCCTTAAGGTGGTATTTAACCCCGCTGACACGCCGCATTTGCAGAGAGAAGAAAAAAAACAATCAGCATGTCGGGGTGTTGAATCCAGTCAAGGCGAGACTCTAACATGAACTTTTAAAAGAAATAGAGAATAAGAACACCCTGACTGGATTTTGAGGACTGGATTGGTATGTGGACCAGAAAAGTTTATGGAAAGTCTTGACTATTTTCTCTATTCTGTTTTTCTGAAGTATAGAACTAAAATGTCTAGACACAAATTCATCATAGAAGCAGAGCACTTGATGAATCAGTGACATGGTGATCGAGGTCATATCAGGATAAGCAAGGTAAGAATAATGCACACTTAATTCAGATAATATCAGTGTTTATCCATATTTACCCTTTCACAGCCCGGTAAGCATCTCTGCCAGTCTAAAGCAGACATCTTACAGTCACTCCTTTGCCATACATGTCAAGAATATCAGATTCTTAATTACAAAAAATTATTAAAATTTTCCCAAAATCCAAATAAAAAATATGACATGCGAACTTCAAAAAAAAAATCATATTAACAAAGATTAAGAGCAAGATAGCACACCTAATAACATATTAATAACTTGCTTTCTATTAAATGCTTTCAACAAACTATTACGCTTTAAGATATTATTTGGATCCCCATTATATGCTAATTTAACTCTTTAATTCTTTTTCTTTGTTTTTTTTTTTAAGTGAATTAATTTAATATCTTAGACACTCTAAATTTAGCATAAAATGACAAATAATTTGGTCAGGCAGGGATAAATAAAATCAGATTCAGAAAATCGTTTCATTATGGAATTTTGTACTTCAATAAATCAATTTTAATTAGACTAACTCACCCTTTTAGTAAAGCATGTTTTTCAGAAAAATTATTTGACATTTTGTAGACTTTCTTTGGTTGTATCAAGTGCTTTAATCAATATTGGTACTTCCTCATTTTGTTGGTTATTTTGTCAACTAACTTACAGATAGGACACAGGCTACTCAGTCTCAGATCTGAAGTTCTCATAGTTTGTGAAAGAGTCCCTCGTGGCTCTGTTCTCGGACCACTTTCCTACAATTCATATTTATCCCTTGGGGCAAATGTCAAAAACTAATTTCTCCGTTTTTATGCAGATGATAGTCATTTATTGTTTGGCAGCTACCCTCGATATAACTTTTGACTCAATTGAAACTGCAAGCTCACTTTCATCCCCTGAAGCTGGTCTTTGATGCTTAAAAAAACAAAATCACAGCCTTTCAAACTCTAATAGCAAAGAATTCAATAAGAGTAGTTACTTTCCAAGATCAGTAAATTGAGGTCGTCTCCACCGGAAATATTTTCGATTTTCAATTGATGACCAACTCTCTTTTAAACCTCACATACTTCGAAAAAAAAAGCCATTCTTGGAAGACTCTAGGAAGGTTGATATTATTATGTGTTCCTGTCCTAAAGACGTGGCATTTACGGGTTACGGTCTCAGGATTCTCTATTGATGACTGTTCCTAAAACTCAAACTAAGTTGTCCTTTCATGTTTTCTGTATCATCTGCTTGGAAATGTCTGCAGAATTACCTTAAACTCAAGAACCTTGTTACCCTCTCAAAATTTAAAGGCATTGTGGAATCTTTGGAATCTGAGTTTGTTAATAATTTTAAATGTTTTATTTGATTCAGAATTTGTATTCACTTGTGCAATGTCCAATTTACACTCTGCACCTGTAACTTTGTGAACTGCTGGCATTTTGGCTGGGTCTCTCTTGTAAAAGAGATTGTAGTCTCAAACTGGTAAAATAAAGGTTAAATTAAAAAACTGTCTGAAATATCGTTTAATAATCTAAAGGTTATAAGGATTATTTATGTAAATTTGAGGGCAAATTAAAAATGTTTTCCTCTGAATTCTTTGCTCCCGATGTCTCAACCTTTCTCTGAAGAAAGTAAATGACCATATTAAGCTCATGCCGATAAAAGTGCGAGGGGTACATGTCTCTAGTTGAAATTAAGATCGATCTTATTACAACAACTCATATAGAGGTTTGGACTTAATCGATGGTAACTGTTTAGTACAAGGTTCTATTTGCCCCCCGGTAATCCAGCGCCTCTTCCAGCACATCATTACGTCCAATGGTCCTATTATCTGAAAAATATCTGCATTTAAACCTAACATTTATACATACACGTATGTCATGTGGGTAGAGATTTTTTTTCTTGAACATATTGCGACTAATTTAGCCATGCATGTGAATGGTTAGTTTTAGTTTAATTCAGATCTGTGGTTATGTATGTATCTGGGTTTGTATGTATGTGGAATTGTATTTGTTTTGTGTTTTGGTTACAGTTAACATGCATTAATATTTCTGGTAAAAATAAAAGAAAGACAAATATAGTTAAGTTTATTTATTGGTTCATTTTGTGTACCATGAAGTAATTATATTCCCCAGAAGTAGGGGATATTACGGAATCATCATAGTCATCAATAACTCAGAATAAGATAATTTCAAAATTGTATAGTTCCATAGAAGTTAGTGCGAGGAAGAGCTGGATTGATTTGGGGAAAGGTCAGTTGTATTTTTCTGACACGAGGGGGAGCTTTTTCTGACAAATTGTCAGGCCATAATTTCTCAACCGTTGGTCTGATTTATTCCCAATCTGGTGCATATGAATCAACTCAAGACAGTCTTGTCTATATCATACTTTACTATATTATTTCATATTTAAGTCACTATGGTAATTTTTGTGCAAAAACACATTTTTTTTGCCAGTTGGTCCGATTTTGTCCAAGCCTGGTTTATATGAATCCACACGATGAGCTCTAGTTTTTGAACATAACTTTGCATTAAATCTGAAGAGTTCAATCGGTAGGATTGCTTGTAAACAGAGTTTTTGGAACTTTTCTTTTAGGACATGTTGTCGAGGATGACGGCATTGGCCTAGTTTTGCTTTTTGAATTTACAAAATATGTTTAAAACCTTTCTTTCACAGTGATTATATTTCATTCTGGAGTAATTCTATGAGAATACATTGGACCAGTAAACTATACCTCTCTCTCCAGCTGTGGGTACATCAGAACTTTTAACCCAAACTCAGATAGCGGTGGTTGGGAGCTTAAAAACGGAGCACCATATTTCAATCACAGCCTGTGCTCTCAAACCCACGCCTGCTTGATTCTGTGTCTTTCATCCCCCTCGTGGCCCATGTTGATATATCATGTATGAAGCTTGCAGCGATCCAACAACGCAGGAGCTAGAGGTACCGCTCCCAGCCTATCTGAGTGTGTTTGTGGTTTGTCACTAGAGAAAACGCAGGCCTGCTGCTCTGATCCTTTTGGCTTTAGATGGATCTGGAGCCTCGTGCTACAGCTGTCGTGCTGGCAAGTTGTCCACTGCCAACAGTGTGGGTTTGTGTGTGTGATCAGAGCTTCTTCACATCTAGACAAAAAAAAGCACCTACTGCTGCACCAGTGTGTGCTCTTCTCACACACACACACACACACACACACACACACTCACAAGCTCAAAAGACAAAACCTGCCAAGCATCAGCAGAACCAAGGGATTTATTTCATTATCAAATATTCATACATTCAAACATTGGAGGTCTGTCATGTGAAAATAACAGCACAGTGATGCAAAGACGTTTATCCTCTCATAAGCAGTTACTTTCGCCTACTTTGGAATCAACAGATGCCTCATCGTCTCACACAAACTTCTAAATATTTAAAACACAATAGCGTAGTAAGTTAGTGTTAAGGTGAAACGCTATTCCGTCTCATTAAGTGTTATATTTCAGAGCTCCGAGAGGTTTTACAGCAATAATATAAAAGTTTGGAATAACTTAGTGAAAACTCGGTTGGTGCTTTAATGGTGATGAGCTGAGTACTCTGAGCTAAGACCGATTTATGATTCAACATATTAATTATGCAGTAAAATACGTAGCACATGTCCTCAGCTGGATGTCTTTTCCACAGTATAGTTGAGCTCTGGACAGTTTTAATTTCAGTCATAAAATATACCAGAGTGGAGTTCACAGCATGTCTCACTGAACCTTCATATAAATGAACTTGAGAGGAATATTTCTGGGATGGATTTTAGTTCAAGTGTTCCATTTCACTGAGGAAATGTTAAGTCTTGTTCGATATCTACCATGTACGACCACCCCTTACCTCGGCGTAAGATTTGACCCTCAACTCACTTTTGAATCCCACATCAAACATATCTATAAGATCTCCTTTCATCATCTCAGAAATATTTCCAAACTCCGTTCTTCAATCACCTTGAGTCATGCTGAGAAGCTGGTCCACGCGTTTTGCTCCTCCAGACTGGATTACTGTAACACACTTCTCATCGGGATCCCTGATAAAAGTCTTCAAAGACTACAATATGTTCAAAACAGTGCTGCAAGGATCCTGATGAGAGTTCGTAAACACGAACACATCA